>JAJOOR010008115.1:0-54433 GCA_036250505.1 Solanum acaule
TTTAAAGTAGTCATTAGTCTTTACATTACCATTTAAGGTCATATAGAATACCTTTAGGGGAATACCCCTCATATAGTCATAAAAGCTCAAGAGTTCATTGATGAGAAAACCTTTCATCAAGAACCTTCATCATGTGAGAATGACCTTTCACATTATCATACCATACATAACATAGACTAGTTTAGAGTACAATTGAGGAAACCTTTCAAGAGACTCACATTCATTACATTAGCAATAGCTTTATTCATTCATGTGTGTGTGTACATGTGTGAGAAAGCCTTTCACATAAAACACCTTTACTCATAGCATGTTCATATTGTGTTAACAAGAATTACCTTCAATTCAACATAACAACAATAATACCAACATCTCACAACATTCATACTTGCATTGCATCTCATCATAACATGCTCAATTACCAACTAGGGTTAGAGGGAAGAGGGAACCATCATCCAACTTCATCATACATGAATTAAGCAAGTACATTCAACAATACATAAAGAATCACATTGATATCATCTCCTCATAGCCTTGAAGGCCCCATTCAAGACTTAACCCTAATTCCATAGTAATAATACCTAATTTAGGGTAATATCATCATACAAACATGAATTACATAGCATCACATTCAATTCATATCCTTCAATCACTATTCAACACAAACTAGGGTTGGAATTGGAGAAAGAAGGGGAAATATGGGTCTCATGGGGGATTCTTCAAAAATCACCAACACTACATGAATTCATCCATAATTGTTCATATATCATCAATCAAAATCAATTTATAACAACAATTCAACATTTAGAAAGAAGACCCACGTTTTTGGATTGAAATCTACAATTTGGGGGACTTTGAAAACCATCTTTGGAAGGACCTCTTGGGGAAAGGGATCCCAAGAGTGAAGAGCAACCATAACTTGGTTAAACCCTATGAATTTCGTGTGAAACCTCCCATCTACAAGCCCTTGCTAAGCTCCTTCCAAGTTCTTCAATGGAGTCTTGAGTTGAGAGAGAGAGAGAGAGTTGAGAGAGTTTATGATTTGATTTAGTGTGTTGAGTTAGAATGACTTAGGTTAATGGGGTTGGGGTCTTATAGTTAGGTTTATTTAGGTAATTAACTCACTAACCAACCTCCTTAACCCCTAGTTAGATAACTAACTCGAAAGTCAACTCCCAACTAATAACTAAAAAGCTGAAAACTGGCAGCATCTACGTTGGCCATCCACGGACCGTCAATTGATTAATGATCCGTGGTTTGGTCTCGTGGTTTGGGTCTGGGAGTGTAAATGTTGCAGGCCTATAAAAAAACTAAGTATGGACTGGCGTTCAATATCGACGGGGCATCAATCCATTGACGGGGCGTCAATGGCCATCCATAGGTCACCTCCAAAAAGCTGTTTTTTTTGCAACTGTTTGGGGGATCTAGTTTCCAAACGATTACATGGTTTAGTTTAGGGTCTTTTTAGCTTAAAAGGGTAATTAACTAACTAACTAAACAACCTCATAAGCCTTTAATCAATCAATCAACTAAACTCCAAAACACCAACCTAAAACTAGAGGGCTGGAAAGTTGGCAGCACCTACGCTTGCCCATCCACGGACCGTGGATGGGTTCACGTGGTGTGGACTGCCTTCATGGTTCCTGACTGAGGCTTCCCTGTTGCAGGGAACCAAGTCTTGATGCAGGCCTGATCCACGAACCCAATCCACGGGGTGGGGATCAATTGACGGCTCGTCATTGTCCTTCATAGGCCAAGCTGTTTTTGACAGCTTTTGACCAAAGGTTGGGTCCTCCTCAAGGACCCCTTGGGTGGTCCTTGGGGGGTCGTACCTGGTCTTTTGGACCCTAAACATGTCCATCTATGAATAAGAGTCACTCCTATGGGTTTTAGACCTCAAACAACACACCAAACACCACGACAAGACACTATAACCCACACTAGCACCAAAGACTAGTTTTCGGACGTCATGGTCGTTTCTTGACGTTTGACCTCTAAAGTCACCAAACTAACTTCAATAGCCATTTTTCATCAATTAAACATGTTTCCAACCATAAACTAACATGTGAGGCTCTAGGTCAACCTACTAGATTCAGCCAAGCCTTAGCTAGGTCTTACTAGTTTCGTACGGGGTGTTACAGTTGGCTAGTTCGATATTTTATTTTTATTCAGAGTTAAAGATTTTGTAATTGAGTTCAATACATTTTATTATGTTTTAAGCTTTGTATGCTTGAGTTAGTCTTCCGCTTGTAGTCAGCCAGTATGAGGGTTTGCTTGGGGACCAACAATGGTTCTCGAGTGCCGGCCATGTCCAGGGTGTAGGCTCGGGTCATGAAAAACTTGGTATGAGAGCACAGAGTTCAAGTATCCTAGGGTGTCTATGACGCGTGTAAGTAGGATCTTGTTTATGGTTGTGAGGGCCTCACTTCTATAATTAACGGACTACAAACATTTAGGAAAATTTTCCCTTCTTTTATACTTTGAATCATGCAATAGAGCTTTGTCATAAAGACTTATTCTAACTCGTGTGTTCTCGGATTCATTTGACTATCCGTCATACTAGAGGTGGTTGAAAAGAAAAGCCAGTCCCTTATTGATGAGTTGCTCTTAGAAAAAAGTCTTGAGGAAATCATGAGACTCTAGAGGGGCTTGAGAGAAGCCCATGTCTGAGTTAAGTGTTGAGTTTTGGAGGAATGCACCCATATTCATATGAATCATGCATTTGAGCTAAAAGAGAGTTGTACTCTCTTCCCTAAGCGTGGTTTCAGCTGAGATCCTTAGGAGGAAATATGTTTAGAGCTTGTGTAGTATTTTCACACGAAAAGGTAGCGTAAGTTACGAGATCATGAGAAGTAGTAGTGAAAGAGCCCAGAGATAGAGGAAAGTATGCAGAGGTTTAGGAATCCAAGAAAGGGAGATAGTGATGAGGCAGGCTATGTTATTATAGTCATGCACCCAGTAAGTTATTGATAAGGAGTTTTCCCTTATGGGTAGACTAAGAAGTGATGAGTTGTGAAGATCTCATGATATGAGGTAGTGTAAGAGTTGCTAGTCAAGATAAGATAGAGTATATCTTTTTAACTTAAAAAGTGTTGATGCCGATGTGCCATCGTGTTAGAGGGGGCTAAGTATATATGTTGAATAGAAGTACTGAGTATTCATGAGGTGATAGACCCAAGCTAGGCTTATGATTTGTTTGAGAGGGTCACAATGTTTAGAAGGTTATAGAACTAATCAAGTAATGAGGTATAGTATAGTAGGCAAGTAATCATATTGATATTCAGGTTTAGTAATGAACACTAAGCTTGAATTTGAGATGAGTGTCATGATCCAAAGAATGGAAACATGAGGGTGATGATGATGTTAGTCATGAGATTGGATCTAGTAGACTTGACATAGAGTAGGTGAGGAATTGAGATGTTTGCTGAAATAAAAATGGGTGGTACAAGTGAGAGACCCTAACATGTAGATAAGGGTAGTGAAGTGTGGCTAAGTCACAAGAGTAACAAGA
The DNA here is from genome assembly GCA_036250505.1 of Solanum acaule. NCBI lineage: Eukaryota > Viridiplantae > Streptophyta > Magnoliopsida > Solanales > Solanaceae > Solanum > Solanum acaule. Next base: position 3,509 of record JAJOOR010008115.1, read on the forward strand.
GCATTAAGAGGGGTACTAAGAGAGTATGTAATCAGAAGAGGTTAAGAGAAACACCTTAGAAAGAAGTCTTAGTACCTTCTTATTGAGAGTTCAGTAGTCATGAGATAAACTTCTCCCGAGTGTTAGAGTAAAGAGGATGTAGACCAGTTAGAGATAATGAAATAAGTCAATAGCTTTCAAGTGTCAACCTTAGACCTAAGCGGGAGATGACGAGATGAGAAATCAAGTCAAGTGTTTGAGAATAAGATAGTATTGAGTTCCAAAAGAGTATGGGAGATATCTTTTCAGAGGTCATTTTAGTCATGAAGTGATGTTAGAAAGAGGAGGTTGTTCTTACTGTGATAGTGATGGTGTGATAATTCCATCTAAGGTTATAAGTGAGGAGGAAGAGGATGATGAGGTTTTACTATGAGAAATAGTTAAATGAGAGCCCTTAGTTGGCTCTGAAGGAGTGGGTTAGTAGGAGTCCATGGAGTTGTTAGAGTACTAAGCTTGAATGTGGTGGTAAGGAGTAATAGTCTTGGGATGAGATTCCCTATAGAGAGGTATAGAACCCGAACTTGGGTTAAGCTTTGATATAATGAGAGTGTACCATTAGACTTAGACCTTAGTAAGAGTAACCCCATTCCATACCCAGTCCAGTCGTCATTCGAGGACTAATGATCCCAAGGGGGAGATATTTTAACACCCCAGATTTTTGTTTAGCTAAGACTCGAACCATCCTTCGTTGTGAGTAGGATTTTACCAAGGAACTTAAAAATTCTTGAGTGTTAAGGTCACTAGATGTAGCACCTTGAGTTCCAAAAAGAACTAAATTGGAAAGCAAAATCTGAAATTTGACAAGTTAAGCTAAGTATGAGTTTTGGGTCAACTTCAAACGACCATAACTCCTAGAACAGGATGAGTTAGGTGTTCTACAAGATACCCTAGAAAAGATTGTTGAATTATATTTCTAACACCACCGAGTTTGCTCACTTTTGAGTTCGTATGAGGGAGATATGCCCATTGGAAGTCGGGCTGTCTAGATAAGAAAAGTCAAAACCGGATTTTAAAAGGATATTTTGGTCTTTTCCATATCCAATTGGTTTAATTAGTGTTTAGTGATTTAATTAGGGTCTAAACTGAATGGGTTCAGTTTAAACAATTGCAAAATCACTCTAGGGATTTTAGAAAAAGAATTCAAAAGGAGAAAGGAGAAGAAAAGGTTTAGATTTGTCGATTTCTTGAGGAATTGATTGCAGATTTCGCCAATGATTTGATCCTATGAGGTATGTGACACTTTTATAATGTTGGGTTCGTTCACACACGTGCCAAACATGTTTATTTCAGCGTGAATTCATCCTAAAAAGATTAGAAGTTTGAATGTTCTTGATGGGTGTTCTTGAATTACTTTCGTTCTTGAATTTGGGTTGATGGGTGTTATTAAATATTTTAAAGACTTGAGTTGCCTATTGTTAGCTAGTTGAATATTTTATTTATATTCAGAGTTAAAGATTTTGTAATTGAGTTGAATACATTTTATTCTGTTTTAAGCTTTGTATGCTTGAGTTAGTCTTCTGCTTGTAGTCAGCTAGGATGAGGGTTCGCTTGGGGACCAACAATGGTTCTCGAGTGCCGGCCACGTCCAGGGTGTAGGCTTGGATCGTGACAACCTTCGTAAAGTATGAGTGTGTAGATTACATATGTACGGCAAGAGTGGAGGGTTTGAGTAGTATAATTTAATATGACTACATTGACAAAATAAATGATCAACAACCAAATTCAACAACAATATTAAGAAGAGAGATTTTTTTTGAATTGTTTGATAATATTTGAAGGCAAATGATGATTGTTGAAGATTGGTGCATGAACTAATTTATAACGTGAAATAAAAGGTAAATTTCAAGGATAAAGGAAAATTTTAAAACCGTAATGAGGAGTTGTAATTGATTACAAATTCGAAAAACTAATTGATAAGGATATTAATTTGGATAAAAAAAAATTTAAAAAGGAAAAACTAACGTGTATTTTAGTTGCTAAGATGGAGGAGACCAAAAAGTCATGTCCTTCGCTGCCGACATTTTAGTGGAAATAAACTGATTTGCAAATTGAATTGATTATAATAATAATAATAATAATAATAATAATAATAATAATAATAATAATAATAATAATATATTATTATTATTATTATTATTATTATTATTATTATTATATCCCATCAGCCTCGAAACTGACCAATAAAACCCGCAACAATCATCTTCTTGTGTGCAAGTTTCTATAATTTTTCCATAGGTATAATCCTTATAAGAGATTTCTCTTTTATTTGGAATAGGATACCTAATCCACTTCAAATAAAAGTGTCTTTGTACCATCTGAAATGCCCTAAGGTCACTGTGATTCACAGAAGACATCAACCTGTTGTTAGAAAAGGACTGCTTGTGAGGCGCATAACTATTATCAGAAAATAAAATACAGATCTTCTTCATCCCAGCTGTATGACCGGGGCATTATCTTTGTCTCATGGATCTGGGAGAAACTAGTACGATTTAAATGATTTTGAATATTCAGCACCTTACTCTTTAAAAGAGGAAGGGAAAGCTTAGATCGTTCATGATCTATATAGGAGAGCCTTTAACCCTTAAAGGGTTACCTGGAAATTTTAAATCAGAAAGCTTTTTATTAATAAGCTCTTTAGGCAATTTATACTTTATATCTAAAACATGTTCTGATGCAGATTTTATCAAATTATTATTATTATTATTATTATTATTACTACTACTACTATTATTACTAGTATTACTAGTATTACTGTTGTTGTTGTTGTTGTTGTTGTTGTTATACTTTATATCTAAAGTATGTCCTGATGCAGACTTTACCAAATTATTATAATTATTATTATTACTAGTATTGCTATTATTACTAGTATTGCTGTTGTTGTTATTGTGGTTGTTGTTGTTGTTGTAGTTGTGGTGGTTGTGGTGGTGGTTGTTGTTGTTGTTGCTGTTGTTGTTGTGGTTGTTATTGTTGTTGTGGTTGTGGTTGTAGTTGTTGTTGTTGTGGTTGTGGTTGTTGATGTTGTTGTTGTTGTGGTTAAGCTGGTTGTTGTTGTGGTTGTGGTTGTTGTTGTTGTGGCTGCTATTGTTGTTGTGGTGGCTATTGTTGTGGCTGTTGTGGTGGTTGTTGTGGTTGTTGTTGTGGTTATTGTTGTTGTTGTTGTTGTTGTGGTTGTTGTGGTCGTTGTTGTTGTTGTTGTTGTGGTTGTTGTGGTCGTTGTTGTTGTTGTTGTTGTTGTTGTTGTTGTGGTCGTCGTTGTTCTTGTTGTTATTGTTGTTCTCTTCATTTTGTTTCTATTTTGTTTTGTATAATTATAATTACAATTTATTTTTAGTTAGATAATATAATTGGAGATATTTAATTTTAATTATACCAAAAATTTAAAATTTAAAAGATAAATGAAATTACACAGATTTAAATTCTTGACCTCACTAATTAAATAGATAACTACAATAAAAACTAAAAAAATATATATCAATTAAAATATAAATAAATTGTTAATTGGTAGTCTTTTATAATTTTTATTATTATTCTATATTAAAATTGTGCGTTTTCTATCCATGGGCAGTTTTTATTGTATCAATATTTTTGTTAAATTTCAATTGACAGTTTCTTTTTATGTTACTATGTTGATAAATTTAAATTTATAAATTAAAATAATTTGAATTACAAAATTTTAGAATGGAATTAGAATTTTTTTAATCAATTACCTATATTTTAGGAATTCACTACTTCTCTTTTCGTAAAAAGATAACAACATTTAAATAAATTTGAAACTCATCCCTTTAATTTATTTAAAATTGAACCCACTAATTTTAAAATAATAACTATAATTAAATGTGTCTTTTTTATTAAAAAAAAATACTTTTTGTAATATTTATTTTTAATTATATTTATTTTAAATTAAAAAAGGTTAAGATTAATTTTTGAAATTTAATAATAAATACTATTTTTATGGAGAGTTATGGTGCATACGGTTAAATTGGTGTTAATCTTTTAGATATTGCATTTTGTATTTTTATAGATTTTCAAATAATTTTAAATTTTAATAATTCATAAATTATTTTTTTGTGGTGCTGACACGTGGTACTTTTTCTTCTTCAATTATATAGATAGATTATTATTATTATTATTATTATTATTATTATTATTATTATTATTATTATTATTATTATTATTATTATTATATTGTCGTGGTGGGTTGCTAGTAATTTTTATCTTTGATGTGACTGTCATTATTGTTTGTCTCTAACCGTGATTATTAATTGTTATTTGTGTTTAGGTTTAATCATTTTAACTATTTGTTGTTTTTTTTTTTAATTGAAAGGAGGTCTAGTTGACCATTTATTATCAAAGCCCAAAATTGGCCCAAAAGTACTACACTACTAACTTAAACAAAAACAGCAAATTAAACAGGAAAGGAAAGAAGAACAAAAACTAAGTGAAAATGGAATGACCAGCCGCCATTCTTCAGAATTTCATCTAGCAGAATAGCCATGGCGGACAACGGAAGACGTGGATTTGATTCCCTTCTGGATACTAGAGCTAACATCGCAGGTGCCAATGACTCTTTATTGTTTTACAAGGGCAATCAAACCTCTCACAAATGCCATAAATCAATCAAATGAAGCCTTCTTCAACTCCTAGCACTACCAGTCCTGTCTTGCACAACCAAGGTGAGACCAACTCCTCTCTATCCAGAACCACTTAGGCGATTAGGTAGTAATCTTCACTATGTTTTCTCTTTCTTGATAGGTTGAGCTCAGCTTGGAGCTAATACCACTGTCTAAGCCAGAAGAATCCATAGATCCATTTATTAACTAATTGAGTAAGTGAATCTCGCTTCATATCAACTTGCGTGTGAAAATTTCCCCTTTGCCCCAATGATTGATTTTCGATTTGGGTACCCATTGGAAATTTCTGCAATTTCAAGAACGAATCTGTAGTTATTGCATTGTTAATTGTTGTTTGTTCCTTATTTGCTCCCTTCCCCCCAATGTTGAAATTACCATCCTGGTATTTTTTATTCTAAGGTTTGGGGTCTGATTTTTGTTCAACTGTAATATATTTTAGGTTCTCTTGGTATTTCTTGGATTCATTAATATGTTAGGAGATCTGTACCTGCAAAATAGAAAACATGGTTAGAAGTCTGCCAATTTGTTGTCTTCCCTGTAGGTGTGTGCTACAACTGTGTTTGAGTCCACCAGTAAACTCTTTATCTTTGTGATATCTACTGTAATACACCATGGAGTTTCCCACCCTCCATCTAATATGTTCTTTATGGCTAAAGAGTGTCTCCATTGTCTATGGAAGATAATGGTGATTAATGCAATACTCTAATCCCATTTTGAAAGCTAAAACTTTTGCCACAATGTTGGAGTTCTCCCCAAACCTTCTCCTTCAGCATACATCAAGTTTCCTACTTCATTTCTAACACAAAAAGCACCTGAACTAGGACCAGGGTTCCTTTTGCAACCCCATTAGTGTTACACTTATATCCCCTGCTAGGAGTCTTCCAGTAAACCATCTTGTACTCAATCCTTGGTGTATATGCTTCTAGGAATCGCACTAGGTCAATCCATGATGATGGAATATTATGTAACCAAGGATATAAGCTTTGAGCCATGTACGCCAAACTTCTGCAGATTTCCATCCTTGTGCTAATTGTTGATAATTTCCCTCAATGTTTTAATGTATTTCTTCTCTTCCATATGTGCCATAAAATGAACATGGGAACAACCTTGTAGATAGGTTTGACCTTTGGTGACCCATTTGCCAGCCACCATTTATAAATGCTATCTTTCATGTGGATAAATAGACCATCTACTAATGCTCCTGCTGCAAAGAAAAGCCATAATGCTTTAGAATCAGGGTAGTTCATGAAAAGATGCCATATTGTTTTTTGAACTTCTTCTCCACAGCAACAAAAAATCATTTCATCACAAATCCTATTTCTTATCAGAACCTCCCCAATGGGTAACCTCTTCTTCCAAAGCTTCCACAAAAAAAGGATACCTTAAAAGGAAGCCCTCTACTCCAAATAGGCAGAAAATTGTGTTGAACATCTCCATTTTGTATGATATTATACAGTAAATTTTCCAGAATTATTCAACATCTACTAAGGCTTATCCCATACCTCAGAATTTTCTTCACAATTTACTTGAGTAAGAGCATGTTTACTCACTTCTTCAGGAAGAATTTGTAGTATCCTTTCTACATTCCATCTCCCATTTGAGAAAAGTTGTTTAATGTCCTCCCATTGATTGTCATGCTTATTAGTGATAGGCAAATAATAGTGCGAATCCCCCAATTGAGTCCAACTGTCAAACCATACACTAGAATGCCCCATCTTTGGTTCCCACCAGATTTCTTGATCAAACATATCTCTGGCCTCCAACATGTTCATCCAGGTCAGAGTTCCCCCTTTCCATTCCACCAGTTGGGGTCTCATTCTTTTGCAGTGTTTGTTCCACATGAAATTTGTCCATAGTGTCTTCTGTGTTCTAAATATCCACCACAGCTTAGCAAAAAGTTCTTTGGAGACATCAACTAAAGATCTAAATCCCAAGACCCCTTCCTCCTTAGGTTTACAAATGTCATTCCAGGTAACCCAATGTTTATTTCTCCCCACTTCTTTGAAATTCCACAAAAATCTTGCAAAAATTCTATACATGTCCAGAATCACACATTTTGGAGGATTAATAGCAGATAATAGATAAATGGGGATGCTACTCAATACATTATTGATTAAAATAGCCTTGCCCCTATAGGAAATAAGTTTCCCTTTCCAAGCGTGTAGCCTACTGTTGATTTTCTTCAATTATTTTGCAAAATGCACCTTTCTTTTCTTTGTATGTCCAATGGGACAACCTAAATACATCATTGGAAATTTTACCCTTTTGACGCCAGTTTCCACCTTGACGGTATTAATCTGAGCCAGAGCAGTTTTATGATAGACATAGAATGCACTTTTTTCTTTGTTAATCTTCTGCCCTCATTGAACTTCATATTCTTTAAGCACATTCATAACTCATTTCATAGACGTAGAATCAGCAGATACAAATATGATTGTATCATCAGCATATGCCAGGTGATTAATGTTGTCACTCCACTTTGGCATCCCAAAACCTTTAAAGTTTGAATTGTCAAATAGGGAGTTTAAAGTTCTACACGGTACCTCAACAGCTAAGACAAACAATGCTGGAGAGAGTGGATCTGCTTGCTTTACTCCTCTAGTTGAATGGAAAAAGCTATGTGCTTGTCCATTTATCAGAATTGAGTACCAATTATTAGCAATTAGTCTCCATACCATGTCCCTAACTCTAGCATCAACACCCATTTTTTCCAGTACCTTTACCAAGAAACTCTAGTTGATTCTATCATATGCCTTTGCCATATCTAGCTTTATTACCACATTTGATAGTTTCCCTCTCTTTCTAATGTTTTCTATGATCTCCTGTGCCAGTAACACATTTTCAATAATGTTCCTGCCCTTCACAAAACCTGACTGGTTCTTTGAAGTTAGGGTAGGTAACATTCTTTCAATTCTATCATGTAAAACTCTAGAGATAACTTTATTCAGGAAATTGCTCAGGCTAATTGGTCTCATATCTGAGAAGGATTGGACCACTTTTTTTTTTTTTTTTTTTGGCAATAAAACAAAGTTGGTATGTGTTATAGATTTGGGAAGGGTGTATCCCTCAAAGGAAGCTATCACCACTTTATAAACATCTTCACAAACTATGCTCCAACAACTTTGATAGAAGTAGCCAGTGAATCCATCAGGACCACTTGCACTTTCCCCATTCAAAGCAAAAATAACCTTCCTTAATTCCTCCATACTTGTACTAGCATTAATATCATTATTCATCTGATCAGTGATTAAATTCGGTACATGCTGTAATAAGGAGACCTCAGTGCCTCCTCCCATCTCTGTGAATTGCTCCTGAAAAAAAGATACTGCTTCTGTAGCCACCTGTTCTTCTCCTTCCATCCAAAGACCATCAGCATTTTTAATCCTAGTTATTTACAATCTTTTCCTTCTTCCCTTCACTGAATTGTGGAAAAATTTAGTATTCTTCTCTCCTTCTACAAACCATTGAATGACTTCTTTTTGCCTCTAAAACTCTTCCTCATAGTGGATATTTTTTTTCAATTCAGCATGCACCTTCTGCATGACCATTCTATTTTCAACAGAAGGGTTTTCTTCAAATAAGTCTTCTTTCAGCCTGGCAATTCTTTTCTAATAAGCATTTGTTTGAACAAGTCCCCATACTTTTCTCTACTCCAATTAGATAGAGCAGTCTTAGTCTTCTTCATTTTCTGTGTTCAGCTGATGAATATATTTTTTCATTCAGTAGCTGACCAATGAGCTTTAACAACTTCATGGAAATCTGCAGCTTCTGCCTAGAATTTGAGAAACTTGAAAGGTCTTCTAATGTAAGAAGATTGACCCCCCAAATGAGAAGTAAAGGGGCATGATCAGATCCAGTCCTAGCTAGGTGCTCAACCTCTACTAGACCATTTAGACCCAAGAAAATTTGATTGAACAACAACTTGTCCAATCTTTTGAATATGCAATCCCTATCTGCTCTTCCATTCCACCATGTGAATGGTCTGCCTTTAAAATTAATGTTAACTAGATCACATGAGTTGACACAAATAGAAAATTCTTCATATTTCAGTAGATATACAGGAAGCCCCCCTATATTCTCTTCATCATTAAGAATAACATTGAAATCTCCTCCCACCAACCAAGGTAGATTCTTGTTTATACTGAGGTTATGAATGTCCTCCCACAAACCCCTCCTCTCCTGTTCATCACACTTTGCATAGAGAAATCTCCCATGAGGGCATTTGTTGTCATATTCTCCATTGATAATTTCTTATCTATTGTCCATTCAGAGAAGTCCAATTCTTTAGGCTCCTGTCTGATTACTTCCTTATGATGCTCATGTTTGTCATTGCTTAAATCTTTTGATGTATCTGCAGGCAATTCTCCATCCTCTAGCTCATCCACCGATAGGGCATCAAAAAGGTTAGCAGTATTAACACCTTTTGCTGCACTCGACCTTTCTTCGTCTATCTCCTTAATTATATTGGTAGTGCCATTAACAATCTTGAATCTTCGATTTGTGGGATTCCATTTTGCGTGAACAATTTTCCCATTGATAAATCTCCTCTACGTAGGTATATCCGATTGTTCCTCCTTCTTTTTGCCTTCAATTATTGCCTCATCCTCCTTTCGTTTGAGCTCAGGATGCAAACTCCTACATTCCTCTTCCACATGTCCTTGAAACTTGCAAGTATGACAATATTTAGGAAGCATGTCATATTGTATTTTAACATTTTGTACTTTATTGATCTCTATTCTTCTACTAACAACTTCCAACTCTACATAATCCGAAAGTTTAGCAGTCAAATCCAACTGAACTTTTACTTTTGCACAACTTGGATGGGTTCTGTTAATGGTAGCCATATCTAGTTGGATTGGCTTTCCCACTGCAGATGCTAGGGAAAATAGCAATTCCTTTAGGAGGAGGTCTGGGAATGATATCCATGCCATCGCCTGTGTGGTTTCTTCTCCTGGTTTGAAATTTGCATCGTAGATAAATGGTATCATCTGATATGCTATTCCATCCTTCCCCATGATGTAGTAAGCATTTTTTGAGAGTATATTTACGAAATCCTCCATCAAATTAAACCTCATCAATATATGCATGTGCCTAAGGAGGACAATCTTGCATTAACCTTTAATTTTACATTGTTTGGGGATTTGATTGCGTAAATCCTCTAGGTCAGGCCACCCATAGGAAAACTTACCAATCATAGAAAATTGTAAACCTTCTATTACATTCATCTTGTCCACTTCCTCTTCGGTCCATGAGATACGTGGTATCCCATTTGAGTATTCCACAGTCTTTAATGAGATTGAGTCTTGTATTACTCGTTTATTATCTGGTTTAAGCAAATCTGCGTATTTCACTTTTGGGTCCACAACACAATCTGGTCGTTTGACTTGTGGATCACTAGCAGGCAATATCGTAGGCTCGACAGGCTTATTGGGAAATTTGGGGTGGTAAAGTTCTGGGAAATTGATGACAGATGTGGTGGTGAGAGTTGTGTTTTGGAGACTCTGGCCAGTATCAGAAGACTAACCAGTAGCCATACCGGCCATGCTGGCGGCAGTTATTAATATAATTAACTAAGAATTCATTAAATTTTGTTGGATATCATTTTCCTAAATTTATTTTATTTTTGTTTTATGTTGTATTGCTAAAAGTGATTACTCCCTTATAGTTAGAATTGACCAATGAAAAAAATCTCTCCCTCGGTTTTCGAGTATGTTAGAATTGGCCGATGAAGAAATTACCGTCGATTTTCAAGGCCTCCCATGTTAATAAGACGGGTTTTTATTTTTAAGTTATTATTTGATTCAATTTATTTTTATTCATATTTATTTATTACTAACACTTTTACTAAGTGTCTTTATAGGTAGCCGAAGTTGCTTCCCATTGAAACTATTCGAATAAAGTTCAAACAATATTTTTGATTCATTATTGTATATTATTGACAATAGGCATGTTTAGGCCATTTCCTATATTATTGTTTTATTTTATTATTTGTGTATATTGCCTGTTTATTAAACTTGTATATTAATGAATTCACTTGGGACTAACAGTTGTGGATTGTGAAGGATGTCTAACACCTTCCCTTCTGAATAACTTGAACCCTTACATAGAATCTATTGTTTTCGTATACATTCTTTTAAGTTAATTTATTAATTGGTTTCCTAGTTTTCCTAAAATTAGGTGGCGACTCCCTTTCCCCTTTTACATTTTTTTCTCTTTTAAAATTGATTATTATTTTTTATGAGTCACCGCGATGTTGCGCCCTCTCAAAGGATTTGAACAATATAAATGCACATTGAGAAGTAGAACCATCAATGACCATCTCAAACCATTAATGACAAGCAATCCAATAGATGGGTTGTCCAACCAGACAGTAAAATCCTAGAGGCGTAAGTCGACCTTTTAGGAAGAGTAAACTCGGGGGCGTAAATATACCAAATAGGGGCCACGAAGCCAGACAGTAAACACCCAAGGGTGTAAGCCACCCAGAGAGTAAGAGTAAACTCTGGGGAGTAAGTATAACAAAAGCATGCAAGAAAAGGTGTCGACGTGCCGAGTAGTCAAGTAAAACTAAGCATATCCCAGATGCCTCTAATATCTCAAGTAAGAAACGACCACGTCCCTAACACCTTGTCATCTAAAAAAAGTATAAATCAAGTGATCTAGGTGGTACGACTCTCGTCAAAACCATTTGAGAATAAAAGATGAGTAAAATAGTATCTTATCATGAACGATAATTATGAAAATGCATGAGGGGGTATCGTACCACAAAATCCATGAGAATAAACAAATAGTACAATGCATGCCATCACCAACATTCAATCACGGCAGTCAAGTCAAATAACAACACAACCAACCAAACCATGCTATCAAGTAGAGAGTACTAACCTGGGATCCGATTTCTCCTCACATACGACCTCGGGACCAATAATATAATCATAAGCTAAATAAGGGTACAACGAGCCTAGCGCTAAACAATGAGTTAAGGGATCAAAAAGAGCTTTCAAATCAATAAAGAAAGATCAACTCAAAGAATGATGCCCTGCCCCAAAAATACCTCTCAAGTCCATGATCGAGCAAAGCTAGGAACTACCCACAACTACGATGAGCCACCAAGGTCACAAGCAGAAACACAAGGAGAACAAATCAACCCAAGCCCTACCAAGAGTAAATCAAAACTACAACGGCAATAAAATAGGACATATGTCATCTAAGGTCGTACCTAGTCTAAGGCCATAATGTATCAGTCTTACAAGGATAAGCAAAATCATCTACACCACAAGCGAAGCTTCAAGCCTAAACTAAGGATCTCCAACACCTACAATAAGACCAAGGATCCTACAAAATCTTGAAAAGATGGAATGAATAGGAGAAAAGATAAATACCCAGCAAATACCATCCGAAATTACAAGAAATCTATACTAGGTATTATGTAAGAAGCTCAGTCAAGAAAATAGATCAAATTCTACCTCAAAGCTGATAACGAGCTCCCCGGATCCACCACACAAAGGCCATCAACTCTTGAAATACCTCTAAAAACTGCCACACTATCAAATTATTAATCACCGTGTCATTACGGATGTTTAGACACTAAATTTGCAATAGTTAGAAATGGACCCAAAAATTAAGTCAAAATAGGAATGTGGGACCTGCACCGAGAATCATGAAATTTATTTCACTAAAAGGCCCAAAGTTATACCCCAAACTTGTGTTCCATTTTGGAACATAATTTAAGGCCCTGGGACAACTACAAATCAACACATGTAACAACTACACACATAAGCTCAAAGAAGAGGACAAGAAAGGCAATTATACATAAAATTTACCTCAATAGGACGTTCACCAACGACTTTAGAGCAGTCCTTATGTAGCCATATACTCCATGAAGCCATCATATGTCAAATCACCTTAATTAGAGCTAAAATGAGGGAGTGCTCTCTTTAGGAAGATTGGAGAATTATGTTCATCGTGTCACTAGTCTTAATTAAAATACCAGTGATTTGGCCATTGTGAACATGGAGGAGTATCACTAACGCAACCAACCAATCTTCTAGTCTCCACGAACGCGACATGTGGCCAGGCGAGCTTTGGTGCTCTACGAACGTTGCTGGCATCTAATAATCGCACAGTGCCTACTTTCAAGGTATCCCAAACGCGACTCTAGCTTCGTGAATATAGGCGTTTAGGCAAAAAATCTTCGTGAAACTGACCCCACATGGATGCACCAGCACACTAGCTGAAGTGCTTAGACTCTGAATTCTCTAACAAGAATCATGTGATTCGTTCGGAACATCGTGCACGCAAACAAAATATGCTACCCTATTGAATTTTGCAAACCAGAATTAGCTGAACTATTCAAACTTCCATTCGAGATTGTTTAAGAAAAGTGGTTCCCACCCCCAACTTCCATTTTGTAACACTTGGATTTTGAAAAGAAGGAAAATGTAGTTTTGGGGCAGGTGTCTATGTTTGTGGGTGTCATCTATGGACCATAGGTGCTTTTACGGGTAATAGATGTGACTGGGACATAGATGGAAATCGTAGGTAATGGGAAAATCAAATATCTCCGATCAAGTCCAGTACCCATTTTTACGGTTCACCAGGACGGTCCATCAACCTTTGTACGAGTCATAAATAGGTCTTGTAGTTGAATGCCAAACTTAATTTTGAGAGTCAAAGTTGGGTCTTACGGTTGGCATGTACGGGCTATAACGAGACCTATGAACCGTACATGTGATTCGTCAAAAATGGGTAAAATTTAGGGTCCAAGTGACCAATCTGTAGTTGACCAATACAGTTGTAGAAGGACCTACGGACCGTAGGTAAGGTTGAGCAATTATTTTTAAAGGGCTTTTGGGTCATTTCCTAATTATTTTTACCCAATACTACATCGTTTTACCTTCTACCCTAGGCCCTATATAAATGTTTTAAGCACCAAATTTATCCATTTGAATTCATTCTCCCAAATTCCAAAAACTTGACCAAATTCATCCTCTCAAATTCTCTCAAGGGTAAAGAATAAGAAGAAACTAAAGTTCCATTCAAGTCTCCAAATTATTCTCTCTTGGGCTTAACTAATCAAGGTATGTCAGTATTCACCTATGAAGTCCTTTTCTCCATAGGGTTGTTAAACTCTCCAATATTACAAAGCTAGATTACCCAATCAAAGTTAGGGTTTTATTCAATGTTCATGGGTTCTTTTCTATTTTGATCAAATTGATTGTTTTTCTATCTATTTATGCATGATTAAGGAATTACATTTTTTTAAGTTAAATTCATATGAACCCATGCCTGCCCCATGAATTTTAGACTATGAGCACATGATTAAGTTTATGAGCTATGAATTATGAATTTATGAAGATATGCTTGTTTTCATGAAGTTATTATAAATGATTTAAGGTTGCTTTGAGAGTAAGACATCGATGTTGTTGTGAAAGGTTATTCTCACATGAAGAATTCATAGGGTTGAAAGGTTTTCTCAACTAAATTTGAATCAAGATTGAGGAGTTATTCATAATGAACACTAGCTTTGATTGACTACTTAATTGTGTCTTACCATGGATAACAACATGAATATGATTAATGACTATTCCGCGGGATTTATGCTTAGCACCGAATGGACTAGCGTTAATTACATATGTCCCATAACTATGTGTCACCATAGGTTTGTCTTAGATAGACATAACCCAGTGGATCCACTTTAGCTAAATTTTATGGTTCTTACCTTGGAAAGTAAGGGCATCTCTTTTCAATGTGGGATAGACACTGCAATCTATGTTATAACTCACATGGTTTATGTTGGTTAATGGAAAACTTCCAGCAATAATTAACTAAGGTTACTTTCTAAAAGTATCTCAAATATGTTTTACAGATGTTTATCTTTCATTGACCATGATTATGACTTATGTTTTCTAACATGTTATTTTATGATTTAACTTGGTCATTGCATATCATGTAAGTCACTTTTTGTAGGATTTGATAACTCTAACACATTGCTATCATACTTAGTACATTCTATGTAATAATTCATACTTGTGCCTACATTGTTTCACTAATGTAGGATCCAACTTTAGACATCCCTTGGGTGCTTTGGTTGAAGATTGGTGAGTTCTCATATTCCAAGGACTGAGACTTCAGTATTGCTTTATGTCATTTTCGTTTCATACTTGTATATTATATATGGGTTATGCGCCAATCACCCTCCTTATGATGTACTAGATGTCTTTGAGACCTATGTTAGACTTTCGCTTTGTCAAACTCTTTATGATATAAGACTTTCTTTTGACTTCTTTAAATTCTATTATCATATATGATGTATGCTAAGTTAATTGTATAGGGTCTCTCGGGGTCCTATATGTCATGTTACGCCTAGGGTATACTTTGGGTTGTGACAAACTTGGTATTCAGAGCACAAGGTTTAGAAAGGTCCTAGGATGTCTCATAAGCCACATAGAGTAGAGTCTTGTTCATGAATGTGAAACACGTCACATTTATGTATAAGAAGCTACAAGATGATTAGGAAACTCCACTTCTTTCATTACTCTAAAGTCGTGCGATAGAGTGTAACCCTATATGTCTATCTCCTAATCCTGTCACGACCCAAGGTACCCCCTAGTCGTAACATGGTGTATAGGACCCCGAGAGGCCCCATAAAAACCACTTAGCATTCATAACATAAGAAATATAATGAAAAGAGATAAAGAAGTACATAGTCCAAAAGTTTTATAAAAGTAAAGCGGAAATCTAAACACTTGTCTCATTAGCCATCTAGTAAATAAGAATCACATTTGGGCCTAAAGCATACATCATGTCCAAAACTGAAAGTAAGGAAAAATTGAAAACAATGAAAATCAGTTCTCAAAGCATGAGGACCACCAAAGCTTAAAATCTCTCAAATCAACCACTAGCCATAAAACTGAGGACCATGACTGTCGGATCCTACAGTTGGGGAAATGTAGGCAAGTGTATGCGTTAGTACAAAAAATTGTACCAAGTACGATAGCCATGCATATAAATATTTAAAACATGCTAAAATAGGACATTTCATGGCATGCAACGACCAAGCTAAAACATCATATAAAAGGGTTAGAAAACATAAGTCATAAAACATGGTCAATGCAAGCTCACATCTTTAAAACCTTTGAACACATGTGAGATACTTCTTGAAGTAACTTTAGTTCATTATTATTGTTGGAATTAGCCTTAACCAATATAGAGACTATGTGAGCTATAACATGATCCCCAGTGTCTCCCACACCGAAAAAGGGTGTCCTACTTTCCAAGGTAAGAACCATGAACTTCTAGATTAAGTGGATCAACTAGCTAATTTCTATCTAGACAATCATCCTATGGGGGGAGATAGGTAAGAGATAAGGAGATTGCATCTAGAAACCCAATCTCTACTAAAGGGAGAGCTTCCATCTCAATATTCTCTCGGTGCTATGCATAAATCCCACAAAATAGTTATTTCTTACTTGTTCTTATTATCCATGGAAGGGCACGTCATCTTGCCAATCCAAGCTAAGTCATAAGTCATCCATGAAAAGGTATCATTCAATAACCAATCCAAGTTAGGTTTCATTAGGATAGCTCTTTATCTTTGATTCAATCAGGTGAGAAAATCTTTCAACCATAGAATCCTTACTATGTGAGAAAACCTTTCACAATCACGCTTTCATGTGTATATGAGATAAATCCTTTTAACAAAACAACAACAACATCATCGTTGATACTTTACTCTCAAAGCATCCTTAAAACATTTGCATAAATTTTATAAGAACATGCATAATTCCATAATTCATCTCTCAAGGTTCAAAACCAACTTTAAATCATCAACATTTAGAAAACATGAGTTAGGCATGGGTTTCATCATAAGTTCATGTAATTCCATCAATACATGCTTGATTTCATTGTTGACACCCATTTTTGGACCTCCACAATATAGATTAATCACCGAGCTTCTTAAATTCCAAACGATTTGAAATAATTAGTTTTTATAAAGTTCAAAATATTTTTTCGAGTTACTTTTAATTAATTTCATCATTTTTATAATTTTTAAGAAACTTATATGTTTCATATAATTTTGTATATAATTAGTATATTTTATAAACATCTAGAAAATCATCTCAAAAAAAGATTTAAATTAGTTAGTATTTTGTTAAATTAGTTTAGTTTAAATTATGCTTATATTTTTTAGTTATAAGCTTATAATTAAGTTAATTATTTTCATTTTGTTAAAATTAAGATGCTCATTAATAAGTTTATATTAATTCATCTTGTTTAAATTTTGACGAAATACAACGATTAGATTCAATTTGGTTATAATTAAAATTTATTTGGGCTATTATTCAATTACAATCTTAGCCAAACATAATCAATTTATTTCAACCAATTAGAGGACCAATTTTGGGCCTCCTATGTTGCAAGACCAGCATCCCACTTCTCCAACCAACCCAAATTCAATACCAAAAAGCAGACCTACCACCAGTATATCCAAACAATACTACAATACATACAACAAACCCATATACCCGACCCCACCCCTGTACCAGTGTCTTCTTCTCCGCAAAACCTAAACCAGCTGCAATTCCCATTCCAATTTACATCCAAATAACCGTTTCCCAGCCTACTCTTTCTATTCCCACCAGCCCACTTTTAACACTCTTAAATGACCCTAAACCCGACCCAACTTCAATTTTCAGCAAAGAGATAATCCAACAGCTTTCCAACGTTGCTCTCCAATGTTCTCAATGTTCCAGCAACTCAAACGACAAGAAACCCAGAAACGTCGTACAGTAGAAGTAGCATACTTTCGTCCTTGTGGCTAAGAGGTGGTGCCACGTTGCGCCCCAAGGACAAGGAAATTGATCCCAAGCGTCGATTCTCCCCTTTATCATTCGGAATGGGTTGAAATCGCAGGAAAGTGGTGTTTGTCCGAATTGGTGAAAGATTTTGATTTTTGAATTTCGAAATGATCCCTGGCCCTATTCGGATTTTCACCTCTTTCCCCCCAAGATTGGGAACCCTAAAATCCCCTATATATTCCCTCTTAGTCACTGTTGAAGGGGGCAAAATTTTTTTGAAAGAGAGATTTTTGGGCTTGAATATTTTTTTTAGAGACAATCGTTAGAGAAAGGGAGTTGGATTTTTTTTTGGGGAACAATCATTCTTATACTTAAGAAATATTATACGTTTTCTCTAATCCTAAGTCGTGAGCGAATCTTTGCTTGAGTCCGGTTTGCACTTCGTGGTCAGCTGCTCGATATTCAAATTTTGTGGTGTTGGAAGAAGCCGTCGCTGCCCTGCTCGCTCTCGTCTCAAGTTCGCCGCGTCGAAAAAGGTAACGCTTCTTCCTTTGTGGCATTCTCCTCGTATCCTTCTCCATCTCGATGTGCTTTTTTCTGATGTTGGAAAAGCTCTATTATATGGCTATTTGCTGATTGATTATCGTTGAGTTTTGGTAGCTTTAATATGTTACACTTTATTTCTTATGTGACTTCATCATCCAGTTCCGATATTGAACTTAAAGGTCACCGTCTTAGCTTCAGTTCTGTTGATTATGTGTCGCGCTATTTGAGTTTAACTGGTTGTCTTCTTCATTTATTTTCTTTTGTTTATCGAATCTGCCTCTCGATATTTACACAACCTGTAAGTATTAACTGCTCTTCATTTTAGTTTGTTATATTGCTTTAAAAGAGTTAATTTGATTAAAAACAATATATCATGGTCTGAGTAGTTCTGATCGATTATAAGCTAGAAAACATCTATATGTTTGATATTCATTCATTTTGAAGGATTTTGCCCATTAGTTTGCTGTTGAACCTCTTCTTTAGTGCAACTTTTAATTATTAGTAAAGTTTCTTTACATCAATCTTAAACAGTTTGCTTAATTCGCTTCCTAGAGTGTGCGTCTTCCTCAAAATGATTTCCTTGGTATATAATATTGGAAAAACATATTCTCCATGCTCAACTGTACACATGTTGTTTTCTATATATTTGGTTACTTGGATGTGTGAGGTAAAAGTCAATCTTACTCCCTTTTTCTATGTTTGCCGCCCATATGCGTATGTTGCAGCTGTTGTATTGATTCATTGGTTTGAAATGATTAGTATTCTCTTAATTAGTCCCTTAAGGGTCATTTGGTGTAATAGATAAGAGAAAATAGTCATGGGATAACTTTTTAGTGCCTCTTTATTTCTTGTTTGGTTATAAGTTATCCTTTCCTCTTGGTGGAATAACAATACCAAGATAACTCATCCTAGGATAAAACAATAAAAATGACAAGAATATCCTTGAAATATATTTGAATATAACTTTTCATATCTTTATTTCACATTTGTAAAGTTGCTGAAATTTTGCTGCTTATTAGATTTTGTTTTAATAAATTTCAAATAAGTCTATAATTTTAGTTTGATAAAATGATTCAACTGTTTGAGTCCTTTCTGAACTACTGAACTATGTTTCTTTTTCAATGGGTTAAAAAGTTATTTTTTGCAACGAGAAATGTTATCAAATTTACCAAATTTCAATTCAATTATGGTTATTGTTATTGTGCTATTTTTTTTGCTCCATTTTTGATTCATTTATATTTGTCTAATTTTTTTTTTTTTGCTTATGATGGTAAAGAGAAGATGCTCCCCACTAGCCTCAATAGCTTGCTCCAGTTTTAATTCAAGGAAATAGTATTATTGTCTTTTCTCCCTTTATACTTAAAAGGTTTTTCTTAAATCATTTGGCTAGTCAATTCTTGTATGTTTGCCTCAATGTTTTCGAGTTTGCATTCTCTTGTTATTGTCGTCTCTTAGCATCGATAGTTTATTCATGTTGTTACTGGTGCTGTTGTCTACTGTTATTTTCCTAGTAAAATAAAGGGTAAAATCTCGTAGCTAGTTTATTCTAGTTTGGACAATGGGAGAGCATGCCATTTTGGGTTCTTTTTTTTTTTGTGTTGGTTTAGCCACTGTTTCTCCCAAATTTAAGTTAATGAGCTATTCTTTGATGTTGCTTTATAAATTAGTTGGTCATTTTCTGTATGTGATCTTTCATCAAGACTGGTTTGTTTTGTGATTCTGTTCATTTTTTTGTATGTTACGGTAGTATTTATTCCTGGCCCATCTTCTAATTTTATTTGGAAACATGTGTAAATTTGCATTGAGTTAAATGGAAAACAAACTTAATGGGTCTTTCCTCCTCTTTAAACCAGCTGAGTTGTTGAGCATTTTAGGGTGATCACTTTTTGATTGTGTGTTTCGTTTAACCTTTATTTATTATTTGGTTTTCTGTTGGAAGTTTGGAGTGTTTAGATGTCTTAGTATTTTATTTTCTTTATTTCCTTCAATTAACATTAGTAGTCCAAGTGCATTACACATTATACTTGTTTAATTTTGCTTGAGATTTTATTTTTTTAGACATGTTAGATCGGCCCTCTTTAAATACTTATTAATTCATTTTTTTGTCCCTTTTTCTTGCACGTGAAATCTGTCCAGGGCCTACGGACCCTACCCTCACATTTTCCTTTGGGCCATGGAGGCCTAGTTTTATTTTTACCCGAGTCATTCGGCTGTAAAAATTGACGTACAGGTCCCGAAGTTGAAAGAAGCAACGAATCGAGAAATTGAAAAGATTGGGCCAAAGGCCCACTCTTAATTCCAAAAAGTTGTATTTTGTTATTTTTGGGCCTAAGCCCTTGTTATTTTACTTATTATTGTCTTGTTAGAATTTAGGACATGTGGCAAGAATTGGGCCTTTTGGCCCAAAATGAAATTAGGCCCAAGTGCTAGCCCAAGCGAACCGAAAACCAGACTTAGGCCCAAATTTCCTTATTTATTTTATTATTTCATAATTGTTTATCTGTCAATATTTGCTACTAAATCTTAAGGTTTTAAAATTCAAATCACCAAAAGATACCCGTTTTGATTGTATAACTTAATTAAATCAATCACCTTTAATGAGGCCTAAAATATTAATTTTGCAAAATATTTCACTTAGATAAAATCTTAATATTTTCCCTTTCCCGGTCCTAATTATAACAATTGTTCAAATTAGATTAAGTCAAATAAATTTAGCCAAATAATTAATTGCCGGATAACCGCGTATTAGCGGGCATTTCGAGTGCTTTCAAACCCTTCCTGAAATGCTAATAAGAACACCGAACCCCTTTTAGGTTTTCATTAGATTTCTGTTTTAGTCTTTTGAAACTGATAGTTTTCTTAACTGTACTTTAAAATTAAGTGGCGACTCTTAAAACCAGTCTAATCATTATTTTTAAATAAAACAGAATGACAACTCTGCTGGGAATTTGAATGGTTCTAACCTTAAGATTAATTTATTTGGCTATGTGTTTTAACTTTCTACTTGTTTTATTTATCGTATATATTGAACTGTTGCATTCATGGCATGACATACTCCGTCAAACGACATTTATTTTAATTTTCCATTTAAATGACGATTATGCCAGCCGCAGTCGTTCGTTAACCAATTTTTTTCCCGGGGCACCCTGACAAATGTAGTTGGCTACTGGAAAGTCAACGGTCGTTAATTGTCCTAGCCTAAGTAGCCCGCTTAGGTCACCTATCCACTATAAACAAAGCCCACTCTTAGTCAAAACTAGTGTAGAGCCAAACTCAATCCCGAAATTTAGCGCATTGGCTTAAGATGACCCAACACCCAAGGCGTGTTGGGGCCATTAGAAAGACCACCTTTAGTCCAAAGGTCCCACGGCCTGAAAGGACGTTCATACTTATGTGTTTGAAGGATGTATGTGCTGTTTGACAAATTGTTGTGTCTTGGGTTTGGGGGGTATCTAATTCTGTGTATCTTTTTGTAGATGGCTAAGCAACACTTGAGCTTCAAAATGGTCACCGAGACGCCAAACCTCCTTCGTGTATGGTGGTAAAATCTCAATGCATATCAGAAAAGAGAACTTTCCATTCATTTGGGTCACCTCCCGTCGATAATGAATCTCAAAGTCTGGCCTAAGTTCATTGGGGTGGTCACTCGATTTTGGGATGATGAGAGGATGTTGTTTCGCTTCGGAGATGTTCAAATGACACCAACTATTGAAGAAATCAAAGATTGTCTAGACAATGTCGGAATGTACCAGAAAAGGAAAAATCATCCAGATCATCACATTTGGCTACCGGATAAGCCGACTAGCACAAAACTGAAAAACATGTTGTTGCTGGTAAATGCAGACTGGCTAGACACCCCGAGTATTCCGTTTGTGAAATTCTATCAACGATGGCAACACGAGAACTATTACAAGAATTTTCCAAATGAGTTTCTCAGTCGCAGTAGTTGGAGTCAAACTCAAACCTTAGCATTTGCCGTATGCCTCTTAGGGACAATGGTATTCCCTCAGGACGAAGGGAACGAAATTGATACTCGGATTGTCATGGTAACTCACGTCATCTTTAAGGGTATTGGTAAAAAGGGACAAGTCAAGAAATACTTCAACCTGGCCCAATCATTGTGGCTGACATTATCGATCTTTGGGTTAATGCGAAAACGGGTTTCCATTTTTTCAAGGTTGTAATATCTTGCTACAGTGGTGGATGTTTAAACATCTGGTAAAGACATGCGAGACTCAGAAACAGAAATTGGCCGAACCACAAAAAGAAAGCCACCTTGACCACTACGAGTTCCATTTGAGCATCAACAGGTTCAAGATCCACCGCACGAGGGAAGCATGGGCTAAAGTCTTCCACGACATAAAAGATGGAAACGTGCAATGGATGTTTCAAGATTTCATGTCAGAAAAAATAGCTGTTTAGGGTTCTAAGTATCCTTTCCTAATCCTTCCTGGCATTAGAGGGGTACGACCCTACAACCCTAGAGGGTAATGCGGCAATTCAGAAGAACACAAATTTTACCTTTCAAAGGAGACATTAGCCGCTACGTTTTTGAATACAACGGGTGCGACAAGATACCTCATGCTAAGGATATTCTCGATGAATAGGCCGGGCGGGTCAACATAAAAGAGAGCATGGCCGAAAACAAATATGAAGCTGGGTATGTTGACGATTATAAAAAATGGTTGTAGGATGATCTACGTGGTACACTTGACCCAACGCCACGCATGGGCCGATAGATTGAAGATGTCCAAGTGAGGCTCCAAATCCAAGCCTATCACTTTCAGCAGGAATGGGACCAAAGAGAGCAAGAGTTTCAATGTAGGGAGCAAGAATACCTGTGTAGGGAATAAGAGTTCCAGCATCGAGAATATGAAAGACTAAGGGCCTTAGCCTTTTCCACACAAGAGTTAGCTAACGCAAGAGTCTGCTTGATACGTTTGGATTTGAATTTGGATGATCAGCTTAACACTCTCCAGGGCATATCGATGTCTTCCAAAGCTATGTTCGCCGAGCCGCATGTGATAACTAGCAAGTTCCTTATCTGCAAAGAAGTGGAAAAAGCAAGAGGAGAAGCAGTTCCTTCAGCCTTTTAGTTATTTTATTCCTCTGCGTGGGATTGATTTTATTGTATTTGCATTTTATCCCTTCCCTAAAAGATGTATCCCTTTTGTTGACTTTGTAATGAATTCTCTAATTATTTATGAATCTTAATTTGGGGGATGCAATAATTTGTTTTAAATAGGCGCAATACATCCTACAATTCCCTAGGCCTACCCTTGGCACAAAAGGGTCACATGCATGTTTAGGACGCAATATTTATCTATTTACTTGTGTGCTTTAATTGTTTATGTGGTACGTTTCTTGGAATGAGGACATTTTTAGCCCACTCTTTTTCAAAAAAATTTCAAAAATCTCTACGATATTGAATACAAGTCACCACCCCAAAATATCAGACCAAAATTTCTTGAGTCTTGAGTTTCTCTGCCAAAAATAAAATCTCACTACCAAATCCCAAAACATTACTCTATCATCTCAGGAAAGGTGAAATTGCTGCTAAGATGGAAACAGGCAAGAGTGTCGAGGTGAAGATGACTGAGGAGAATTTAAGGACGAAACTGCGTCAATTCAAACAAGAGATTCGAGAGATGGGAGAAACAAAAATAGAAGTAGAACTAGCCACCGCAGTTGTGCAAGCCAAAAGTGCAGCACTAGACGCGGAATTAACAGCTAAGATGGCAAGATATGCTATCATGAATGAGGAGACGGTTGCTATGCGGAAGGAACATGACGTCTTCAACAATGATATAACCATGAGGCTTCAGAAGATACGCGGAAAATGCTCTTTCTTCAATCAAGAAGCCAATAGTGGTCCCGAAGACAGTCACCCTGGAGCTACTGAAGAAGATACCGATGAGAAAATCATCTATATGCCTCCCTTCCTAGGACGTCTGAAAGGAGGAGACCAAAAGATCACTCTCCCAGCTTATGATTGGACACATAGTGTAGGGGTAAGAGTCGTGCCGTGTGCTCTCATTTACGAGCACCTCAAGGCTTCACGCATGCTGAAGCCTCTCGAAGGAACCACTTTTGGGTTTGGGAATGAAAGCTCTCAAAAGACGTGTGCCTACCACCCGAACCAAAGATGACATACTATAGAAGAATGTGTGGATCTTAAGGTAGCAATCCGCAACCTGATCAATGTTGGAAAGATCCCGTATATATGGGGTGAGAATACCGTCCTTACCTGTGACCAACCGGAGCCCAGCATGCCGGTCACTGAGCACACTTTGTTTTATTGTCACTACTTCACGCCTTTCAAGAAAACATTGTTGGAGATCTACAGTCAGTTGGTTCTAAAAGGGATCTTGGCCTCTATCAGAAAGGATGACGAAGCAATCAATCCATTTAGAATTGAAATCTGGAAACCCTGCCCTTATTATGACTCCATAGATCACAACATTGGAAGGTTCTTCGGGTTTTGCTATGATGTGGAATCCCTCATTAACATGGGAAAGATTCAAGTTGAGTTTACCCCCCATGATTAAAGCAGTAGTCAGAAGAAGAAGCTTTGATGAAGGCACCATCTATCTTTTAGGAGCTTTATTGTATGTTTTTTTTTACTTTCCTTGTAACCTTCGAGAAATGAATGGATGAAAATGAGAATTTCCTCTTGTATTCGAACTACGTAGGGCCTGAATTTCAAGACCCGTGCCTTATCTTTTTAAAAATTGTCTTTTCCCCTTCATTCTACAAGGAAATGTTGAATTTACGTCAACAGATGCCGAGAGATGCAGTAAGGAGACCTTAGCTTAACACAATTTAACCTTTCTGAGTTACTAGCCTCAAAATAAAACAAGCAAATTCCTGCTTGTTCAAAATATCAGTCCCCATTACTCGTGGGTTAACATGTCCTCAGATGAAGCAACCATTATGTGTTCATATGCTTTCTATGTAATGTTTTCCGTTACTTGCCCTGAACTAAAACTAATAAATTTGCCTTTGAGTTGTTTTTCTTTCGTAGGTAGTTAGAACTGATCTGTGTCGATAAGCTAGCTGAACACCCTTATTTTACAAGATCAAAAGGCCCTACAGATTCCTTCCCCAGTCAAAGTTCTTAAGAGGGAAAAGCAGTGATGGGTGATAACAATGAAGAGATTGGCCTTATCCATATTGTCGTGGCTCAGCCCGTCATTGCTGATCAGAATGAGCTAATCATGCAGTTGATGCAACAGATCACCGAGATGAGGGTCGAAATGTAGAGAAGGCAAGAATTGCCTAATCCAAGTTTTATTTTCAATGCTCCAGCAGACGGAAGGCCTCCACTTCACTTTCTCCTTCAAACGCGGAACAGGCTCAAAACCCACCCCCCGACCCAGCTCAAAATCTCTCAATCATCGACTTAACCACCCAAATCCCCATTATGCCTCCGCATCTTACCAAACACCACCTCCTCCTCAAAGTACCAACCCCCAAGCGCCACCTCCTCCCCAAAATGCCAACCTCCAAACTGGTCCACCCCCTCAAAACACAAACGTTAGCCACCCGCACACTTCCCTCCACCACCAAAATCAGTATACTAGCCCCCAGACTTTCCCTCAAAATTATCAAGCCCCTCAAAATGCCCAGAGTCCCTCCATTGCTCCACACATACCCCAAAAAGCCACTTTCCAAATCCCGATCCCCAATGAGCATGACGCCAATGGTTCTGCGCTCGACCACTATGAAGAGCGAGACAGAGAGTGGAGGTCAAAGGAAGAGGCCACCAAGCTGGATATGAAGGAAGGGATTCGAAAGGCCATGAAAGAGTTGCAATGTATTCCTGAAATCGCTGGCCTGAGTTATGAGGGTTTATGCATTCATCCAAATTTGAACCTCTCGGAAGGGTTCAATGTGCCAAAATTCGACATTTTTAGAGGAATATGGAACCCTTTAGCGCACCTGAGGGCCTACTGTGACCAGCTTGTGGGAGTTGGAAGAGATGAAGCTTTACTGATGTGGTCGAAGTCTGAGTGGAGAGGCTCTGGAATGGTTTACATCTCATGAAACAAGACAGTGGCCTAGCTGGAATTCCCTGACTAAGGACTTTATCAAATGATTCGCCTAAAATGTGGAGATCTTTCCTGATCATTATTCCTTAGAAAAAATGAAGCAAAAATCAAATGAAAGTTACAGAGAATTTGCAAATAGATGGAGAAAAGAGGCAGCTAGAGTTCGGCCTCCTATGTCTGAGAAGGAGATTGTCGAAGTATTTGTGCGAGTTCAAGAGCCTGATTACTATGATAGAATCATGTTTCTCGTTGGAGCAAAGTTTGTTGAGATAGTCAAAGTAGGTGAGAGTATCGAAGACGGATTAAGAACCGGGAAGATTGCCCGTGTTGCTGCGTCACCTGGATCCTCAGGTTTGTTGAAGAAGAAAAGAGAAGATGCGTCTTCTATCTCTTATGAGGGGAAGAAGACCCCAAGGAAATCCTCATCATACCAAGGTCGTTCCTAACCTTCACAGAGTTCGTACCCGACTTGTTATGCACATGATGGTTATTAAAATACCCCTTCCCCCAGTTATCAAAATACCTCTCCTCCCAGTTATCAAAACACTCCCCCTCTTATCTACCAAACTCCCCCTATCTACCAAACTCCCCCTCCAGTCTACCAAACTCAATCTCATCACTACCGGAATGTCGCCCCTAACTGTGCCAATGTTCAGACAAATCACCAAACGCCTCCCCCAATGTACCAGAACCCAACTCCACTTTACCAAAATACCCCCTAAAACTACCAAGCTCCACAACCAAATTACCAAACTAACTCATATCCCAGATATCAAGCCCCTCGTCCAAATGGTCCAAATTATCGTCAAATGCCTCCTCCTCAACAAGGCAATTACGATCCCTCCTGTCCTAGATTTGAGAAGAAGCCTGCCAGAATTTTCACTCCACTCATTGAAAGCCGAACAAAGTTGTTCAAGCGATTAACTACGGCAGGATATATTCATCCAGTGGGGCCCAAGCCGGTTGACACTAGCTCAAAGTTTTACAGACTTGATCAGAGGTGCGCATATCACTCCAACGGTGTTGGACATGATACCGAGGACTGTATCAACCTAAAGCATAAGATCCAAGACCTGATTGACCAGAAAGTGGTCTCTTTCCAGACAGTCGCGCCCAATGTCAATAGTAATCCTTTGCCAAATCATGGAGACATCACTATCAACATGATAGAGACAGATGATGATTGGTGTGTGACAAAATCAATAGTTCCGATCGCTCCTGATGAACTGGAATGGGCTGTAGCTTCGTTGAACATTAGAGAGAAGAAGGAGTTTGTGATTCTGACACTCGACAAGGCTGTTGCCTTGGTGCCACAAGAAACTCTTGCCCGACCAAAGTTTATGATTGAAAAGGCAGTTACCTAGGGTATGACCAGATCCGGCAGGTGCTACACGCCAGAAGAGCTGACCCAGGGTGTGCAGAAAAATGATCAGTCTAAAAGGCCAATAAGTGAAGCCGAAGTAGAAGAGTTCTGGAGAAAAATGCAGCCGAAAGATTATACAACTGTTAAGCATCTAGAAAAGATGCCGGCTCAGATTTCTGTGTGGTCTTTATTGATGAGTTCGCAGTTGCATAGGCAAGCTCTGATGAAGACTCTGGATGACACTTATGTGCCTGTGGGCACCAACAATGAAAATTTAGCAGCCATGGTAAACTAGGCAATTCGAGGACACCAAATTAATTTTTGTTATGAAGAGCTGTCCTTTGAAGGTAGGATGCATAACAAAGCTCTGCACGTTACCACTATGTGTCAAACAAGATAATAAATCGCGTCTTGGTCGATGATGGATCCGGTCTTAATATTTGTCCACTTTCGAATCTAAGGCAACTGAAATTCAACTTGGGAAAGCTTCACCAGAACCAAGTCAATGTGAGGGCTTTTGATAGAGTGCAAAGAGACACATTGGGTACGATAAAACCAAGAATTGGTCATTTATGGTGAAGGGAGCCATTCCAATGGGTATGCACCGATGGTTGATGATGTCTCTTGAGGTTGTGATTTCTACACGGTGGAGCTGGTAAATGCCACCGGTGATGACTTGGCTCCACAGCCTCCTATGCCTTCTGTGTACAAGATGATTGCTACTGTTATGCTCCGGAGCGGTTTCGAACCAGGTTTCGGATTGGGGAAGCATTTTCAAGGAATTGTTGGGCCTATCCAAGTTTCCACCAAAGGAGCAAAATTCGGTTTGGGATATGTCCCAAAAGATGACGAAGCAGAGATGAAGAACAAGAGTGTTGATCAAGCATTGGCCAAGCCAATTCCTCATCTATACCAGTCATTCCCGGTGTGAGGATATGTCAATGATGATGGTTTCAAGGAAGGAATCTGGGGCCTTTTTGAGGAGATTGGTGCGGTCATCGAGGAAGAGGCTGGGACATCGGACATTCGTGATACAAAACCTGAGGAGCAATTGCAAAATTGGATCTCCACACCACTCCTGATTTCCCGTGCAGCTTGGTAGAAAAGACATGTGTTTATGTTTATTTTTAAAATTGGTGGTATTCTGGAAGAGGCCCGAGACCCACCTTTTATGCAGGTTTTACTTGTTTGATGTTTTTAAAATTCCCTTGTGATGTTTAAAAAGGTGAAACGGCCCTTGGCCATGGCCAAAGTTGTGCTTGTTTTTCAATTTAAATGAAAGCCTCTTTTATCAAAAAATTTGTTTACTTATCTGCTCATATTTTACTTTCCTAATTTTGTTTGTTTATGATTTCAGTAATATTAATTTAAAACCTGCCATTGTCATGTCACGTCACGAGCCGAATGAACAAAATAAGGCAGGTGATGATGAATGTAAGGAATATGAAGAAGAAAATGTGGTACACGAACATGTTGCTGAAAAGTTTCGACAATTTGAGAATCAACACAAGCCGAATTTAGAGGAAACTGAAACTGTGAATCTTAGAGATGAGGAGTGTGTTAAAGAAGTAAGAATCAACGGCCATCTGACTGAAGCTCAAAGAAGGGACCTGGTTCGTTTGCTTAGAGAATACATTGATGTATTTTCCTTGTCTTACAGAGATATGCCAGGGCTGAGTACGGATATAGTGTCCCACAAGTTGCCGATTAATCCAGAATTCAGTCTAGTGAAGTAGAAAACTTGAAAATTCAAGCCAGAGTTGAGTTTGAAGATTAAAGAGGAAATTACGAAGCAGATTGAGTCCCAAGTAGGGGAACTGACACAATATCCGACTTGGTTCCCCAACGTTGTCCCGGTTGCCAAAAAAGATGAAAATATAAGAATTTATGTTGACTATAGAGATCTCAACTAAGCATGAGATGCAATCATTTGTGGATTGTTATGCGGGTTATCATCAGATCCTGATGGACGAAGAAGATGCAGAAAAGACGGCATTCATTACACCTTGGGGTGTATATCATTATCGAGTGATGCCTTTTCGTCTCAAGAATGTCGGTGCTACTTATATGAGGGCTATGACAACTATCTTTCATAATATGATTCATAAAGAGATTGAGGTGTATGTAGATGATTTCATAATCAAATCTCACAAGAGTTCAGATCACTTGACTCACTTGAGAAAATTCTTTGATCGCCTGCGTCGATATAATTTGAAGTTAAATCCTGCCAAATATGCTTTTGGAGTGCCAGCTAGCAAGCTGTTAGGATTTATAGTCAGCATGAGGGGCATTGAGCTTGACTCTTCCAAGATCAAGGCGATCCAAGAATTACCTCCTACGAAGACCAAGAAAGAGGTGATGAGTTTTCTGGGAAGGTTGAACTACATTAGTTGGTTCATAGCTCAATCCACCGTGGTGTGCGAGCCCATATTCAAGTTATTGAAAAAAGATACTTTGACCAAGTGGACCGGAGAATGTCAAACTATTTTTGATGTCATCAAGAATTAACTGTTCAATCCGCCGGTGTTGGTTCCTTCGCGAGAAGGAAGTTGGTTGTTGCTATATTTGTCTGTCTCAGATAACACATTTGGATGCGTGCTAGATCAACATGACGAAACTGGGAAGAAGGAGCGAGCCATCTATTACCTGAGCAAGAAATTCACTCCATATGAGGCTCATTACACTCTTTTGGAAAAGACATGTTGTGCTTTGACTTGGATTGCTCAGAAGTTGAGACATTATTTGTCTTCTTATACCACATACCTTATTTCCAGAATGGACCCGTTGAAGTATATTTTCTAGAAGGCGATGCCGATTGGGAAGTTGGCTAAATGGCAAATGCTTTTGAGTGAGTTTGACATCGTGTATGTGACCCAAAAGGCGATAAAAGCACAAGCCTTGGCTGATCATCTTGAAGAGAATCCAGCTGACGAAAAGTATGAACCGCTCAAGACTTACTTTCCCGATGAAGAGGTTGCATTTGTGGGTGAAGATATTTATGAAGCATACTCGGGTTGGAGAGTGTTCTTTGATGGAGCGGCGAATCACCAAGGGAAAGGTATCAGAGAGGTCTTAGTGTCAGAAACCGGTCAGCACTATCCTATAGCGGCTAAACTCTGATTTTATTGCACAAATAACATGGCTGAGTATGAAGCTTGCATCCTTGGTCTGAAGATGGCAATCGATATGAACGTTCATGAGCTGTTGGTTATTGGAGATTCAAATTTGCTAATTCACCAAGTTCAAGGAGAATGGGCCGTGAAGAACCCAAAGATCACATCGTACGTGCAGTATATACAAAAGTTGTCCAAAATGTTCTGCAAGATTGAGTTCAGACACACTCCCAGGACACAGAATGAGTTGGCCGATGCTCTCACCACCACTGCCTCGATGATTAAATATCCAGATACAAGTTATATTGATCATTTGGATATAGAGGTAAAAGAGCAGCCTGCCCATTGTTCGCCTGTTGAAGCGAAACTAGATGGTTTGCCTTGGTATTTTGACATCAAGAAGTATTTAGAGACCGTGACTTATCCTGAGAATGCAATGTTCAACCAAAAGAAGTCGATACGCCATATGGCCCTCAATTTGTTTGCAAGTGGGGAAGTCATTTATAGGAGGACTCTGAATTTAGGTCTTCTCCGATGTGTTGATGCTAGTGAAGCTGCAAAACTTCTGGAACAAATACATGTCGGGGTCTGTGGTACTCACCTGAATGGACTCACTTATGCGAGGAAAATCCTCCGGGCTGGTTATTTCTGGATGACTATGGAGCATGATTGTTGCAAGTTTGTGCAGAAATGTCATAAATGTCAAGCGCATGGTGAATTGATTCGAGTCTTGCCTCACAAACTCAATGCTATGAGTTCACCTTGGCCATTTATAGCTTGGGGCATGGATGTCATTGGTCCAATAGAGCCAGTCGCCTCTAACGGACACAAATTCATTTTGGTTGCCATTGACTACTTCATCAAGTAGGTGGAAGCAGCGTCATATATGTCGGTGACAAAGAAGGTTGTAGCTGATTTCGTTCGCAACAATTTGATATGTAGGTTTGGAGTGCCAGAATCCATTATTACTAATAGTGGAGTGAATCTCAATAGTCATTTGATGAGAGAGATATGTGAACAATTCAAGATTATTCACCGAAATTCAACCGCCTATCGTCCCCAAATGAATGGAGCTGTAGAAGCCGCCAATAAGAACATAAAGAAGATTTTGAGGAAAATGATTGATAATCGCAGAGGTTGGCATGAGATGCTGCCATATGCTTTGTTGGGTTACCGAACGACTGTCAGAACATCAGTTGGAGCTACTCCATATTTGCTAGTATACAGAACAGAGCAGTTATACCTGCGGAAGTTGAAATACCTTCATTGAGAATCATCCAAGAAGTTGAATTGAGTGATGTTGAATGGGTTCGCAAGCGGATTGATCAGCTAACATTGATTGATGAGAAGAGAATGGTTGCTGTTTTTCATAGAGAGTTGTATCAATAGAGAATGATTCGTGCTTTCCACAAGAAAGTAAGACAAAGTATATTTGAAATCGGCCAGTTAGTTCTCAAACGCATTTTCCCTCACCAGGATGAGCACAAAGGGAAATTTGCACCAAATTGGCAAGGACCCTACATGGTTCGCAAAGTGTTTTCTGGAGGTTCCTTGGTACTGTCGGGGATGGATGGCACCGAATGGCCGAAACCGATCAACTCAGATGTTGTCAAGAGATACTATGTGTGAAACTTTAGTTTGTATTTCTGTTATGTCCTTGTAATCGTTCTATTTGCTTGTAATCATCTATGTTTAGAATTTTATCCCTCTTGTAATGAACTACATCTAACCTGAATTCTCAAAAATGAGATACGTAGGCGGCCTATGTCGGTCTCCGTCACCCCTTTATCCCCTTTTAATATTTCCTTTGTACTTGAACTACGTTCGACCTGAATTCTCAAGAATGAGATACGTAGGAGGCCTATGTCGGCCTCGGTCGGTTTCTTTGTAAATTTCTTATTTTGTTTATCCTTGAGGAGGAACTACGTTTGACCTAATTCCTGCCTCAATAGGATACGTAGGCGCCACAACGGCTCGGTCATATCTCTCGTAAGATTTCTATTTTTCTTCATAATAGAGACTGGGACAAATTTTTTGAGAGGGACTCAAAAATTCTCAAGAAGAGGAGCTCTCCAATGAAGTAGAGACTGAAGTTACTTTGAGATTTGCGACTGGGACAGAATTTTTGAGAGGATCTCAAAAATTCCGTGATTTGCTCACCAACGGTTAAAGACAAACCAAGACAGTTAACTGGGACATAATTTTGAGTATGGCCTCAAAATTTCAACAAGGTTTATCGGTAGTTTAGAGAAACTTTGAATACTTCCCAACAAGTAATTAGATAGACCTCGCGACATCAACTCAAAAGACATTCACTAAGCTTGGCGTGACATGACACTTGGTAGTGACATTTTCCAAACATTATTTTTGAGAAACTATTTTCCCTAAAAACTTTTCCTTCATGTTTCAATTATTTTTGCATAAAAATATTTTGTCTCATCTATCAAGAAATGGGAGATCAGAGAAATCAACCGGAGATAGCACGACAAGGAGCGGACAATCGAAGAAATTGACACAGATCAGTTCACTTTAAACTAACAATTTTTCTGTGGATTCAGGAAAAGTTTTGTGCTTCTTATACCAAAGAATTGAGAATATGAGTAGCATTATTTCATTCAAATTCTTAGCAAAGCGAGGTTCATAACGAACATTGCAACTATGTTCGGAGATGGAGCAAACAAAAACCACGAAGAGAGCAATATTTTTATTTCCAGCAACCAAAGATATGTGGAAGACGTTTATCTGCATTATATTATCAGATATGATAATATGTCCTACCCGGAGGGCCTTTTTTATTGTATTGTCAAATGAGATGATACTACTACTCCGAGGGTCATTTTTATTATATTGTCAATTGAGATGATACCGCCACCCAGAAGATACCCAGAAGATCACCTATGTTGTTCAGTGAAACATTATCTTCATTCGGTACCAGGGATGGCATCATCAAAGAAGGAAGTCATGCATAGCAAGAGAAAGAAGTCATGCATCACAGAGAAGTAATGCATAGCAAGAGAAAGAGTCATGCATCGTGGAGAAGTCATGCATAGCAAGAGAAAAACTCATACACCACAAGAGAAAGATTCATGCATTACGGGAAAAAGATTTATGCATCCCAGGAAAAGGGTCATGCATCCTGGGAAAAGGGTCATGCATCGCAGGAAAGAGATTCATGCATTGCGGGAAAGAGATTCATGCATCACGGGAGAAAGATTCATGCATCGCGAGAATATTCACCCATCAAAAGAAGATCAACACCGGCTGCATCATTTTCTTTGCAACAACGA
Source organism: Solanum acaule (assembly GCA_036250505.1). Taxonomy (NCBI): domain Eukaryota; kingdom Viridiplantae; phylum Streptophyta; class Magnoliopsida; order Solanales; family Solanaceae; genus Solanum; species Solanum acaule. Next base: position 37,339 of record JAJOOR010008115.1, read on the forward strand.
CATCAAAAGAACTATCAATATATCACATCAGCCTATTTTATTACTTTGACATCAAAGGAAGAGTACATTGGAGATTATATTGAAAATATGAGACACAAGCTTTATTTGCTTCACGTCAAACCCGATAGAGTTGACGTCAAATGTTCAAGGAGAACAATTAAGTGTCAACACGGTAAAAGACACTGTCTCCCATTTGAATAACATTTTTTATGCTAATAAGTTTTATCTTAATCTTTGTCGAGAGCATCCGAAAGGATGAATTCTCAAAAAAAAACCACATGTGCGGACGACATAAAAAAGGATGCAACACAATGTGAAACTTTTTCTTAGCAGTGAACTGGGACATAGTCCAAAGAGGAGTGCCAAACTCTTAGGACGCGAGCTGAGGAGCGACTTCCACCACAATCAAACCACACCCCTCTCAGAAGGCATGTGGGTTTTTCTTTAGGTTTAACAGTTCCAGTTTCGCATTCGGAAAATTTTGGGTTCACCGGAAGCGACTTTCCAATATGAGTGACAATGCACCAAGAGCCTTAGAAATTATGTCCGTGTAAGTTCTTAATTATGGGTGTGAAGCACGCCACATTTATGGCTAAGAGGTTGCAAGCCTCATTTTCATACTCAACTTACTTTGTCGCTTTTCCAGAACCAAAGGTTATCTTGCATAAATAGATTCCCTTTTCACCCGATTGAGTCGAACTACAAGCAACCTGATTCCCTCAGTTAGGGGGATATGTAGGAGGGATCAATATTGAAAACTCGGCTGTATTCCAACATTCTCACTCTCAAACCTTATTCCCGAGCATTCTGGTCTCTTCATAATCCGATATCGGAATGACTTTTGAATTTTTTCAAAATTGTGCGTCAAATCGAGCGTATCAAACTACAAGTGACCTAAATTCTCATATAGCTTGAGATATGTAGGAAACCCATTTTAGGGGTTTGGCTGTAATTCCTAATGTCTGTACCAAAATCCCTTTTTCTGAAAAGATGAGGATGTGGTCGGTCAAAATTGGATTAGTCAATTTCTTTCATCAACCCGAGTAAAATGAGGGACAGTTGTTGACACCCAATTTTGGACCTCCACAATATAGATCAATCACCGAGCTTCTTAAATTCCAAACGATTTGAAATAATTAGTTTTTATAAAGTTCAAAATATTTCTTCGAGTTTCTTTTAATTAATTTCATCATTTTTATAATTTTTAAGAAACTTATATGTTTCATATAATTTTGTATATAATTAGTATATTTTATAAACATCTAGAAATCATCTCAAAAAAAGATTTTAATTTTAGTAAGTATTTTATTAAATTAGTTTAGTTTAAATTATGCTTATATTTTTAGTTATAAGCTTATAATTAAGTTAATTATTTTCATTTTGTTAAAATTAAGAAGCTCATTAATAAATTTATATTAATTCATCTTGTTTAAATTTTGACCAAATACACCGATTAGATTCAATTTGGTTATAATTAAAATTTATTTGGGCTATTATTCAATCACAATTTTAGCCTAACATAATCAATTTATTTCAACCAATTAGAGGACCAATTTTGGGCCTCCTATGTTGCAAGACCAGCATCCCACTTCTCCAGCCAACCCAAATTCAATACCAAAAACAGACCCACCACTAGTATATCCAAACAATACAACAATACATACAGCAAACCCATATACCCGACCCTACCCCTGTACCAGTGTCTTCTTCTCCGCAAAACCTGACCCAGCTGCAATTCCCATTCCAATTTACATCCAAATAACCGTTTCCCAGCCCATTCTTTCTATTCTCACCAGTGACTCAAACTACAAGAAACTCAGAAACATCGTATAGTAGCAGAAACGAGAGCAGCATGCTTTTGTCCACAAGAGGATGCCACGTTGCGCCCCAAGGACGAGGAAATCGATCCCAAGCGTCGATTCTCCCCTTCCTCTTTCGAAATGGGTTGAAATCACAGGAAAAGGGTGTTTGTCTGAATTGGTGAAAGATTTTGATTTTTGAATTTCGAAATGGTCCCTGGCTCTATCCGGATTTTCACCTCTTTCCCCCCTAGATTGGGAACCCTAAAATCCCCTATATATTCCCTCTTAGTCACTGTTGAAGGGGCGCAGAAATTTTTTGAAAGAGAGATTTTTAGGCTTGAATTTTTTTTAGAGACAATCGTTAGAGAAAGGGAGTCAGATTTTTTTTTTTGGGGGAACAATCATTCTTATATTTAAGAAATATTATACGTTTACTCTAATCCTAAGTCGTGAGAGAATCTTTGCTCGAGTCCGGTTTGTACTTCGTGGTCAGTTGCTCGAGATTCGAATTTTGTTGTGTTGGAAGAAGCCCGTTGCTTCCCTGCTCACTCTCGTCTCAAGTTCGCTGCGTCGAAAAAGGTAACGCTTCTTCCTTTGTGGTATTCTCCTTGTATCCTTCTCCATCTCGATGTGTTGTTTTCTGATGTTGGAAAAGCTCTATTATATGGCAATTTGCTGATTGATTATCGTTGAATTTTGGTGGCTTCAATATGTTACACTTTGTTTCTTATGTGACTTCATCATCCAGTTATGATATTGAGCTTAAAGGTCACCATCTTAGCTTCAGTTCTGTTGATTATGTGTCACGCTATTTGAGTTTATCTAGTTGTTTTCTTCATTTATTTTCTTTTGTGTGTTGAATATGCCTCTCGATGTTTACACAACCTGTAAGTATTAACTGCTCTTCATTTTAGTTTGTTATATTGCTTTAGAAGAGTTAATTTGATTAAAACCAATATATCTTGGTCGAGTAGTTCTGATCGATTATAGGCTAGAAAACATCTATATGTTTGATCTTCATTCATTTTGAAGGATTTTGTCCATTAGTTTGTTGTTGAACCTCTTCTTTAGTGCAACTTTTAATTATTAGTAGAGTTTCTTTACATCAGTATTAAATAGTTTGCTTAATTCGCTTCCTGGAGTGTGCGTCTTCCTCAGAATGATTTCCTTGGTATATAATATTGCAAAAACATATGCTCCATGCTCAACTGTACACATGTTGTTTTCTATATATTTTGGTTACTTGGATGAGTGGGGTAAAAGTCAATCTTACCCCCTTTTCCTTATTTGCTGCCCATATGCGTATGTTGCAGTTGCTATATTGATTCGTTGGTTTGAAATGATTAGTATTCTCTTAATTAGTCCCTTAAGGGTCGTTTGGTGTAATGGATAAGAGAAAATAGTCATGGGATAACATTTTAGTGCCTCTTTATTTCTTGTTTGGTTATAAGTTATCCTTTCCTCTTGGTGGTATAACAATACCATGATAACTCATCCTAGGATAAAACAATCAAAATGACAAGAATATCCTTGAAATCTATTTGATTATCACTTTTCATATCTTTAATTCACATTTGTAAAGTTGCTGAAATTTTGCTGCTCATGAGATTTTGTTTTGATAAATTTCAAATAAGTCTATAATTTTAGTTTGATAAAATGATTCAACTGTTTGAGTCCTTTTTGAACTATGTTTCTTTTGCAATGGGTTAAAAAGTTATTTTTTGCAACGACAAATGTTAACAAATTTACCAAATTTCAATTCAATTATGGTTATTGTTATTGTGTTGTTTTTTTTGCTCCATTTTTGATTCATTTATATTTGTCTAATTTTTATTTTTTTTGCTTAAGAAGGTAAAGAAAAGATGCTCCCCACTAGCCTCAATAGCTTGCTCCAGTTTTAATTCAAGGAAATAGTATTATTGTCTTTTCTCCCTTTATACTTGAAAGTTTTTTCTTAAATCATTTCGCTAGTCACTTCTTGTATGTTTTCCTCAAATTTTTCGAGTTTGCATCCTCTTGTTATTGTCGTCTCTTAGCATCGATAGTTTATTCATGTTGTTACCGCTGCTGTTGTCTACTGTTGTTTTCCTAGTAAAATAAAGGGTAAAATCTCATAGCTAGTTTATTCTAGTTTGGACAATGGGAGAGCATGCCATTTTGGGTTCTTTTTTTTTTTGTTCTTGGTTTGCCACTATTTTTCCCAAATTTTTAAGTTAATGAGTTATTCTTTGACGTTGCTTTATAAATTAGTTGGTCATTTTCTGTATGTGATCTTTCATCAAGACTGATTTGTTTTGTGATTCTGTTCATTTTTTGTATGTTACGGTAGTATTTATTCCTGGCCCATCTTCTAATTTTATTTGGAAACATGTGTAAAATTGCATTGAGTTAAATGGAAAACAAACTTAATGGGTCTTTCCTCCTCTTTAAACCAACTGAGATGTTGAGCATTTTAGGGTGATCACTTTTTGTTTGTGTGTTTCGGTTAACCTTTATTTATCATTTGGTTTTCTCTTGGAATTTTGTAGTGTTTAGATGTCTTAGTATTTTATTTTCTTTATTTCCTTCAATTAACATTAGTAGTCCAAGTGCATTATACTTTATACTTGTTTAATTTTGCTTGAGATTTTTTTTTAGACATGTTGGATTGGCCTTTTTTAAATACTTATTAATTCATTTTTTCGCCCTTTTTCTCGCGTGTGAAATCTGTTCGGGGCCTACGGACCCTACACTCGCATTTTCCTTTGGGCCATGGAGGCCTAATTCTATTTTTACCCAAGTCATCCGGCTGTAAAAATTGACGTACAGGTCCCGAAGTTGAAAGAAGCAACAAATCGAGAAATTGAAATATTGGGCCAAAGGCCCACTCTTAATTCCAAAAAGTTGTATTTTGTTATTTTTGGCCCTAAGCCCTTGTTAATTTACTTATTATTGTCTTGTTAGAATTTAGGACAGGTGGTAAGAATTGGGCCTTTTGGCCCAAAATGAAATTAGGCCCAAATGCATAAATTTCATAATTGTTTATCTGTCAATATTTTCTACTAAATCTTAAGGTTTTAAAATTCAAATCCCCAAAATATACCCATTTTGATTTTATAACATAACTAAATCAATCACCTTTAACGAGGCCTAAAAATTTAATTTTGCAAAATATTTCACTTAGATAAAATCTTAATATTTCCCCTTTCCCAACCCTAATTATAACAATTGTTCAAATCAGATTAAGTCAAATAAATTTAGCCAAATAATTAATTGCCGGATAACCACATATTAGCGGGCATTTCGGGTGCTTTCAAACCCTTCCCGAAATGCTAATAAGAACCCCGAACCCCATTTAAGTTTTCATTAGATTTCTGTTTTAGTCTTTTAAATACGATAGTTATCCTAATTTTACTTTAAAATTAAGTGGCGACTCTTAAAACTAGTTTAATCATTATTTTTAAATAAAACATTCATAACATTCTTCATTTATAATGCAAACCCCATATTCTATGCTCATAACTTGGAAAACATGGGGATTACATGGGTTCATGGGGAAACATCATAAAATCATAGTATTTCATCAATTTATGCATAACATATCATAATTCAATAATTTAAATCAATTATCAAGAGAACCCATGGCAATTGAACAAAACCCTAACTCAATTGAGGATTGCTAACTTTGAAAGTAGATGAATTTGGGAATTCCATGAATGGAAGGAATCCATAGATGAAAACTATCATACCTTAAAGCCAATTGCTTATCTTTAATGGAGGAATGCAAACTTGACTTGCAAACCCTAGCTTGGACCCTTCTTCTTCAAGTTTTCTAAAGAGAGAACTATTTTGGAGAGGAGACTTATTCTTCTTTTAGAAATTTGAGAAAATGATTTCTATTGGGGAAATTTGTGGGTTAAAATACTTATATAGGAGTCTTAGTGAAGGGAAAAACGACATTGTATTAGGCTAGACTAACTAGGAAAAGATCCATCTCCTCCTAAAAATAACTGCCGACCAACCAACAACGCCTTGGACCGATGGACCGTGGTCTATCCGATGACTCGTCCTGTTGGTCCATCGTTTTGGGTCAGAAAATGAATTTAGGGGTCATTATAGAAGGACCCCCAACCATGGACCATGGACTCAACTGTAACACCTCACTTTTGGAAAGAACTAGAATTTTAAAGAAGCCATATTTTTGGAAATAATCAAATTTGGAAAGTTTGACCAAGTTAAGTTAAGTATGAGTTTTAGGTCAACTTAAAATGACCATAACTCGTAGCTCAGGATGCTTTAGGTGTTATACAAGATACCCTAGGAAAGATATTTGAATTATATTTCCAACGCTGCTAAGTTTGCACAATTTTGAGTTCGTATGAGGGAGATACGCCCATTTAAAGTTGGGTTGTCTAGACAAGGAAAGTCAAAACCGGATTTTAGAAGGGTATTATGGTCTTTTCCATATCCAATTGATTTAATTCGTTTTAGTGAATTAATTAGGGTCAAAACTGAATTGGTTCAGTTTGCACAATTGGAAATTCACGCTAGGGTTTTAGAGAGAAGAACTCAAGAGAAAAGAGAAGAGGAAAGTCAAGATTCGTCATCTTCGTGAGGAATTTATTGCGGATTTCACCAAGGATTCAATCCTACGAGGTATGTGAGTTCACACAGCATTGGGTTTGTTCACCCACGCGCCAAACATGTTTAATTCAGCATGAATTCGTCCTAAAAAGTTGAATGTTTGAATGTTCTTGATGTATGTTTCTTGAATTTACTTTCATTCTTGAATTAGGATGAGATTGAGGAGTTTCTAGAGATTATAGAGTCGGTTTTTATAGTATCTTTGAGTTAGATTCTTGTGTATATGTTGTGGGTTCCTGAATCTATAGAGATATTGAGAAAATAATCAAATTTAGGTGAATTGGGGATAGAAAATGAAGAAGGAAAAAGTCGGGCGAATCTAGGTAACAGGTCCGCGACGCGGACCTATTCCTCAGGATTGACCAACTTTTCTCCGCGTCACAGAGTGGTCACGGACCGTTCTGCCTCAAAATTTATTTTGCGACCAAATAATTAAATGCATCTCTGCGTCGCAGACATGCTTCCAGGGAGTGATTTCTTGATCATTTCTCATGTTTAGCTATTTAAAAACACTCCTAAATATCATGAGATCTTTCCTGTCACAAATCACAATTCTTGAATCCATAAATTCAAATTCAAGGAAAGTTAAGAGAAGTTCATCGAGGTTCCCAAAAGTCTTTTACAAATGTATAAACTTTGTCTTAAGACTTAAGTTTTGAGTTGAGTAAAGAGTAAAGATTGAATTCATTTCTTCAAAAGAGTATATCAGGACTATGTTTTCCCAAAGAGTAAATGTTTTCACATTTAAACAAGAAAGGAAACTTTGATTTCCAAAAGAGCGTTTGAGCTAGTTTTTCAGTAAAGAGTAAATGCTTTCACAATTAAGCAAGAGAGGAAACTTTGATTTTCAAGATAACCTTTGAGGTAAGTTTTGAGAAAATATCTCAAACCGCACAAAGAAGTTATGTTCTTAAACATAAAGAGCTAGTATATTTTGAAAGTAGTATTGAGCACCGATATGGGGGAGAGTTGAGACAACTCCCAGCCCCCACAAACCTTGTAGCCATCATTGATAGAAAAGGGTCATACTTTATAGATGATACCTTGAGTGCTTTTTAGCATAGACTAATGGATCCACTTAGTAAGATAGGTTCTATGCCCTTTGCAAGGTATAGGATGGCCTTGGCAGCGTGAGGCAAAACGATGTATTATCATATAGCTCTAAAGTAATGGTTGTCGGTTAGAGAAACTCCCACAGTAGTATTTTGTATTCTTATATACATTGAGTAAATTGTATTTTTATAGACATCCAGAGTTCATTTGTATATTTGCATACATTAAGAGTTATTATTGTATTTCTAAATACACAGAGTTGTTATCTATGTTTCACAAGCTTTTCTTTATAATGCATTTACATTATTGCTTTATATTGAAATGAGTTTAGTTGAGTTTATTTGAGCCCAGGTATGTTCTTCCAGTTCCTTTCAAACTTATGTCTTATTTTAGAATTCTCCTCGCATGCTCGTACATTCAATGTACTGATGACAGTTGGCCTGCATTTTATTATGATCCAGTTGAGCATCCAGAGTCTTGTGATGAGCCTTCTTACTTTTCGGAGGATCCCTTTATTTGCTTTTATTAGTTTACAGTTAATAAGATGATCTGGGGTCTTGTCCCAACATCCCTCATAGTTTTAGAGGATTCATAGACAGTTAGTTGATGTTAGTTCATGAGTCTTTACTTTTCCTTTTCAGTTAAGTTGAGACTTGAGTGGCCATCTTGGCCAGTGAATGTTTGATTATAATACATTCTCAGTTATCTTTGATCTTTCAGTTTACTTTTTAAAGTATATTTATCATGAGTAAAGTCTTCTGCAAAGTAGTAAGCCATGCCAATGGTTTGCTTGGGGCCAACAATGGTTCTCGAGTGCTGGCCACATCCAGGGTGTAGGCTCGGGGAGTGACAAACTTGGTATCAGAACACATAGTTCAAGAGTCATAGGGAGTCTATGAAGCCGTGTCTATAGAGTCCTATTTATCAGTGTGAAGTGCGCCACATTTATAATTAAGAGGCTGTAACATGTAGGAACTACCTCACTTCCTTTATACTCATTTCGTGCGATAGAGTTCATCTCTATACAGTTTCTTTCTAACTCGTGCTTGCGCGTTACCAATTTTGAGCTGGGCTTTGTTTGAGGATGCCTTCTTAAGGAGTTTCGTTCCCCAAGAACTGAGAGAGGAAAAGGTACGAGAGTTTCTCACACTTAAGCAAGATTCTTTGTGCGTTCTTGAGTAAAGTCTGAAGTGCACCCAACTTTCACGCTATGCTCTGGAGATGGTTGATGACATGAGAAGTAGGATGAGTTTATTTATTAATATGTTGTCTTGTCTGTTTAGATGGGAAGGCAGGGAAGATACGCTAATAGGAGATATGGACATAGCAAGGCTGATGATCCATGTGCAACAAGTTAAGAAAGAGAAGATGTCACGACCCAGGGGTACCCCCTAGACGTAACATGGCGTACTTGACCCCGAAGGGGTCTCATACAAACCTTAGCATAATCATAACATAAGATACTAGAAAAGTACGATTAAGACAATACAATTGAATTTTTTCATAAGCAAGCGGAAGTCTTTACTAACTCTTTGTCTCAAACCACTAGTTAAGCTTATAAATAAAAGTCTTGGGACGCAGCCCATATACAGTCTAAAACATAAGAAAATGACATAAAGGAAATATAAGGGGGTTTTCCTCGAAGTTATGAGGACTCACCAATTCTTCATCTCTTCTTGCACCTTAGGAACCTAGCCTCCAAAGCAACTCAATCTCCGACACCCTACATTTGATTAGAATATAGGCAATATGCATTAGTACAAAATGTACCAAGTATGAAAGCTAGCACAACATCATAAGAGCATCTCAAAATGGTTAGTCAACATAAGACATAAGCATAAGAGATAATAACATGTTCATAAGCATAATCATCATAGTCATAGCATAACCTCCAACATAAGCATCATATAAACATAAGCCAACATAAGACATAGTTAATGAACATAGGAGATAAATCATAATCATAATAGAAATAATTGACTCTTAGTCATCTATACCATAATAGCACCATTCTCAAGTAACCTCCAAAGTATACAAGTGCAAAACATGAATAGCATCTCATAATACCACCCAAGACAAGTATCCCTTTTTGGTCATCTTAATCATAGTCTATAAGCATCGTTAAGTCTTAAGTCTTTCTACCATAAGGGTATCATACTGCTAAGTAACCTCAAGGAACACTTGTGCAATGCATGAAAGTATTCTCATAATACCATTCACACTAAGTATCACCTTGAAGTCAACATAGTCATACTTACCCTCCTTTAGTCTTACCCTTTAGCTTACTTCATATAGACAAGGGAACTTTCATCCTTAGTCAAACATATCATGGAAGGCAACTATAGCACAACCCTATCTTAAAATACATCACTCATAAGAACTCTTTCTTGAATGACCTAAAGTCATACTTTTGCCATGCATGAATAGCATCCCATAATATTACTCATGCTAAGTACTACTTTTAGGTCCTCATACTAATACTTCTTAATTTGGAACCTAGTTCCTCTCTTTTAACTTTAGAACACTATGAGGTACTCTCTTAAGCACATCTTAGTACATTATTAGATTGAACCCTATGAGATACTACTTTTAGCATATCTAGGTTCATCATCTACATGGACCCTATGAGATACTACTTTAAGCATGTCTAAGTCCATTCATACTCTTGAACACTATGAGATACTACATTAAGTAAGTCTTAGTTCAATTATGATTTAGAACACTATGAGATGCTTCTACAAGCATGCCTAAGTTCATTGGATATGGAGATTGCTACTAGAAACCTTAACTCAACTATGTGAAGGCTTCCATCTCATGAGACCTAACTTTGGGAAAACCCACACTCTACTATGTAAGAGTTCCCCCTTTAACTTGGATAGTCCTCAGGTCAATTAGGTGTGGCTCTCTTTTCTTCTTGGAGTCCAAACCCTATCTTGTGTGATATTCCATGTCATTGTCTATATCAACTTGTAGCCAAGAATACACCCCAAGGTTTACTTTCTAAGCCTTGCTTAACACTCATGTCTCATGGAAGGATTTCCTTGACAACCAAACCATGTTCAACTAATTCTATCACTTCATACTTTCAATCATTCATAAGGTAGGTTAGGTGAGTATAAGCCTTTCACCCAATTGTACCTATTAGACTTCTACTTCTCTTTTAGACTTTACTCTCAAAGCCTTTACATCAACAATTAATTATATTAGCTTCACCCTAAAGCCCTAGCTATCATAATCACAAACGTTACTCTAAAGGTTTCCTTCATAATCTCTTCTTCATGCCTAGGGTTCAAGGTATTTTGATCACATCTTTCATTACTAGGTGATTCTAGTCTTAATTGATCATAAATGTTCAATTCTAACTTTGCAAGTCAAGATCAATCATATTCAACAAGTTCTAGTTCAATTCATGATTATATGATCCTAACTTTTATCAATTACTACACATGACATTGATTTAGGGAGATTACTCATTAACCTTCAATTTCATCTCTAATGGCATAAACCTAAAAAACATGTAACTCATCAATCAAACTAGGGTTAACCATTGAAATCACACAATTTCATCATAATATCACAATTCAATGCCAAATTAACAATAATTAAGTATTATCCAACCCTTTGAAATCATACCCAACTATACCCACACATTGGAAGTAACCTTAGCTTAGATTGGGGTTCTTCTTCACAAATTAGGGGATTACTAAGGGGGGTCTATGGGTGGAAGAACCCATAGATGAATAGCTAAACATAACTTAATCAATGCCCTAGCAGAAGCCTTTAGCAATGGAACCTTTGTTCTTGACCTTAGCTTCAAGCCCTAGCTTCTTCTTCAAATGAGGTCTTTCTAGAGAGAGAAATATTTGAGAGAGGAGTAATTTGGGGTTTTGATTCTAAATGACTTAGTTGGGGTGTTTAATGACTTAAAAGACTTTATATATATGTATAAAACCCACATAAAATGACCCCCCATATAAAACTAACTAAATAGGAATTTACATAAATGACCCTAACTTGGCAGCCCCCATCCAGGGACCACACCCACTTGGACGGTCCGTCAAGGGAACCATGGCTCGTGGTAGTGCCCGTGGTCCCTTGACCAGTGGCTCCCTCAACAAGCCAAACTCCTAAAATCCTAAGGCATGACCACGGGCCTTCCCACGAGCCGTGGTCATGGCCATGGGTCGTAAAGTGGTCCGTGGTCCCTTAGGCAGTAGCTAGGCCTAAGGACCTTGCCTCCCACATGGGTAAGGCATTTTCATGAGCCCGTTCATGGGCCGTGGTCAAGACCACTGGCCGTGAAGGTGGCCATGGACCCTTAGGCATTAGCTTGCAAAGGTTGGGCAGCCTTGGTCCCTTGGCTTAGGCTTGCCCTTTTTCCTTGGCACTTGCCCTTCCCATGCTCAACGAAACTCTAAATGTTATTCTAAGCTACGAGGTCTAACAGGTACCTTGACTTTCATATACTAAACCCCTCATTCTAAGCACGTAAAGTCTCATCTACGACTCTATTCCTCAACATCTCACTCTAGAACCCTAGCTTTTGGCTCTAGTTTAGTCTACTAATTTCTTGGGTGTTACAATATCTCCCCCTTGGGATCATTCGTCCTCGAATAACGATTCTAAATACTTCTTAAAGGAAACTACTCTAGACTAGCATCACATCATGAATGTACATATCTAATGTACATAAACAAGGAGGAAAACTTCAATTCCCACCAAACATACTCAATGCAACAAAAAGGAAGTAGGAACTTCATCAAACAACCCATTCATGCATGACATTCTCATAACTAGTCATATTCAAGGAGGAACTACCATCTCCTAGTCATAACATTCTCAACATACTCTCATGAAGCCCATACGCAAATTACTCTAAAAAAACATTCATTTCGAGGAGGAATCTTTCAACTCCAAAACTAAGGCATGCTCAATTACTCATCTCACGAAGTCTATTTGCAAATCTAGTCAATGCACTAAAACATGAGGAAAATAATGCATATAAGTCATTTCTAACAAGACCTAAGCATTTTCATGAACATGCATATAAGGAATTCATGGCAACACATAATCACATAATGACCTCCTTAGATAAGCATATTATCTCCCCTTTGGGAGCAAGCCTACACAAGTTCTTCTAAACATAATTCATAACATAAGGCAACAATGAAGCACCACTCATAATAAAGACAACTTCAAGTCCATCATAACAAGTCACAAAAGACAAGAAATCTGGAATTTTACTAAAACATAAACACATACCGGAAGGGACATGAGGAGATCACTCTTGATCTTCTCTAGATTGGAGAGCATAAAACCTATTATTCTTTTGAGGCTCCTCCTCAACACCACTAGAGTCAACTCTCTTACCCTCTCCTCCTTTAGCCTTAAGAAACATGCAATCTCTCACTTTGTGCTCATCCTTCCCACACCCATAGCTATAATCCATGCCGGCTACGCACTTACCAAGCTGATTCCTCCCACACTTGGTGCAACCAGGATTAGGAAATGGAGATTCTTGGCCGGAGTACTTTTGTCTAGACTTAGACCTACTTCGCTCATCGGACTTAGCATTGGGAAAATTTCCATCATTGGTTCTAGCTCTTTTCCCCTCCCTATTCATTTTCTTAAGCTTTTGCTCCTCAATTTGTTTGGCATGAACCATGTGACTTGAAATATTCATACTAGGTATAAGAATTGCCGAACGACACTCATTTTCTACCAATTCGAACACTCCCATCACAAATTTATTCATTCTAGCCCTTGAGTCCGCCACTAAAGTTGGAGAATACTTGGATAGTTGGGTGAACTTAAGAGCATACTCCTTCACACTCATACCTCCTTGATGAAGGTTAATGAATTATTGCATCATTCGTTTCCTCAACTCTAGGGGAAAGAACTTATCTAGGAATGCTTCTTTGAACCCTTCCCAATCTATTGGGCCCGCTTCTATCGGCCTACTATCTTTCCATTGTTCATACCAAATTTGTTCTATGTCCCTTAATTGATAAGCGGCTAGTTCCAGTTTCTCTACCATAGTCAAGCCCATTATAGCAAGCACCTTATACACCTCATCTATAAAACCTTGAGGGTCTTCTTCCATCTTGGAGCCATAAAACTCCGGAGGGTTCATTCTCAAAAAATCCCTTACCCTAAAAGCACCCATCCCCCTTATTGTGGTTTCCAGAGCCATAACATCTCTATTGGCTTGTGCCGTCAAGGCTTGAGCCAACAATTGCATAGAAGCCCTAAACTCCGCTAGGGTGGCATTCCCAATTGGAGGGTCATTTGGAACTTGAGGAGGAGCTTGGTTAGGGACTTGAAGAGGAACCTCGTGTTCACCATTATCTTCCTTATCCCTCCTCGCATTAGCCCTAGCATTTGCCATAACCTGAAAAAGCATAGGGCAAAGGTTAGGAGAAAGACCTACTAGATCTAAACTTTATAACACAACTTTAGAGAATGAAAAAATGAGATAAGCATCCAATAGCCTCCTATTCATAAATGTGATGCGCTTCACATTTATGAACAAGACTCTACTAGACTAGGTTTGAGACAATCCTAGAACCATTCTAAACCTTGTGCTCAGATTACCAAGTTTGTCACGACCCAGGGGTACCCCCTAGACGTAAAATGGCGTACTTGACCCCGAAGGTGTCTCATACAAACCCTTAGCATAATCATAACATAAGATACTAGAAAAGTACGGTTAAGACTATACAATCGAAAACATTTTCATACGAAAGCGGAAGTCTTTACTAACTCTTTGTCTCAAACCATCTAGTTAAACTCATGAATAAAAGTCTTGGGACGCAGCCCATATAAAGTCTAAAACATAAGAAAATGACATAAAGGAAACATAAGGGGTTTGTCCTCGAAGCTATGAGGACTCTCCAATTCTTCAACTCTTCTTACACCTTAGGAACCTAACCTCCAAAGAAACTCAATCTCCAACACCTTACATTTGATTAGAATGTAGGCAGTATAGATTAGTACATGATGTACAAAGTATGAAAGCTAGCACAACATCATAAGAGCATCTCAAAATGGTTAGTCAACATAAGACATAAACATAAGAGATAATAACATGTTCATAAGCATAAGCATCATAGTCATAGCAGAATGTCCAACAGACATAGTTAATGAGCATAGGAGATAAATCATAATCATAATACACATAATTTTCTCTTAGTCATCTATACCATAATAGCACCATTCTCAAGTAACCTTACAAGTATACAAGTATAAAGCATGAATAGCATCCCATAATACAACCCAAGCCAAGTATCCCTGTTTGGTCATCTTAATCATAGTCTATAAGCATGGTTAAGTCTTAAGTCTTTCTACCATAACGGTATCATACTCCTAAGTAACCTCAAGGCACACTTGTGCAATGCATGAAATGCTTCCGATAATACCATTCACACTAAGTATCACCTTGAAGTCAACATAGTCATACTTGCCCTCCTTTAGTCTCACCCTTTAGCTTACTTCATATAGGCAAGGGAACTACCATCCTTAGTCTAACATATCATAGAAGGCAACTATAGCACAACCCTATCTTCAAATACATCACTCATAAGAACTCATTCTTGAATGACCCTATGTCATACTTGTGCCATGCATGAATAACATTACATAACACTACTCATGCTAAGTACTACTTTTAGGTACTCATACTAATACTTCTTGATCAGGAACCTAGCTCCTCTCTTTAACTTTATAACACTATGAGGTACTCTCTTAAGCACATCTTAGTGCATTAATAGATTAAACCCTATGAGATACTACTTTTAGCATGTCTAGGTTCATCATATACATGGACCCTATGAGATACTACTTTAAGCATGTCTAAGTCAATTCATACTCTTGAACACTATGAGATACTACATTAAGTCTTAGTTCAATTATGCTTTAGAACACTATGGGATGCTTCTTCAAGCATGTCTAAGTTCATTTGTTATGGAGATTGCTACTAGAAACCTTAACTCAACTATGTGAAGGCTTCCATCTCGTGAGACCTAACTTTGGGAAAACCCACACTCTACTACGTAAGACTTCCCCCTTTAACTTGGATAGTCCTTACATCAACTAGGTGTGGCTCTCCTTTCTTCTTGGAGTCCGGATCCTATCTTGTGTGACACTGCATCTCATTGTCAATATCCAATTGGAGCCAAGAATACCCCCAAGGTTTACTTTCTAAGCCTTGCTTAACACTCATGTCTCATGGAAGGATGTCCTTGACAACCAAACCTTGTTCAAGTGATTCTATCACTTCATACTTTCAAACATTCATAAGGTAGGTTAGGTGAGTATAGACCTTTCACCACAATTGTACCTATTAGACTTTTACTTCTCTTTTAGACTTTACTCTCAAAGCCTTTACATCAATAGTTAATTATATTAGCTTCACCCTAGAGCCCTAACTATCATAATAACAAACCTTACTCTCAAGGTTTCATTCATAATCTCTTCTTCATGCCTAGAGTTCAAGGTATTTTGATCACATCTTTCAATACTAGGTGATTCTAGTCTTAATTGATCATAAAGGTTCAATTTTAACTTTGCAAGTCAAGATCAATCATATTCAACAAGGTCTAGTTCAATTCATGGTTATATGATCCTGACTTTGATCGATTACTACACATGACATTGATTTAGGAAGATTACTAATGAACCTTCAACTTCACCTCTAATGGCATAAACCCAAAAAACATGTAACTCATCAATCAAACTAGGGTTAACCATTGAAATCACACAATTTCATCATAATATCACAATTCAATGCCAAATTAACAATAATTAAGTATTATCCAACCCTTTGAAATCATACCCAACTATACCCACACATTGGAAGTAACCTTAGCTTAGATTGGGGTTATTCTTCATAAATTAGGAGATTACTAAGGGGGATCTATGGGTGGAAGAACCCATAGATGAATAGCTAAACATACCTTAATCAATGCCCTAGCAGAAGCCTTTAGCAATGGAACCTTTGTTCTTGACCTTAGCTTCAAGCCCAAGCTTCTTCTTCAATGGAGGTCTTTCTAGAAGGAGAAATATTTGAGACAGGAGTGATTTGGGGTTTTGATTCTAAATGACTTAGTTGGGGTGTTTAATGACTTAAAAGACTTTATATATATGTATAAAACCCATATAAAATGACCCCCATATAAAACTAACTATATAGGAATTTACATAAGTAACCCTAACTTGGCAGCCACCGTCCATGGACCACGCCCACTTGGACTGTCTATCAAGGGCACTATGGTCCGTGGTCCCTTGACCTGTGGCTGTCCTCAACAAGCCAAACTCCCAAAATCCTAAGGCATGACCACGGGCCTTCCCATAAGTCGTGGTCATGACCACGGGTCGTGAAGTGGTCTATGGCCCCTTAGGCAGTAGGTAGGCCTAAGGACCTTTCCTCCCACATGGATAAGGGGTCTTCAGGAGCCCCTTCATGGGCCTTTGTCAAGACCACTGGCCGTGAAGGTGGCCGTGGACCCTTAGGTAGTAGCTTGTCAAGGTTAGGCAGCCTTGGTCCTTTGGCTTAGTTTGTCCTTTTGCCTTGGCACTTGCCCTTCCCATGCTCAATCAAACTCTAAATGTTCTTCTAC
>JAJOOR010008116.1:0-17192 GCA_036250505.1 Solanum acaule
CCCCCCCCCCCCCCCCCCGCCCTTCAATCATGCATGGTTGCAGGTTTGAATAGAGAAGAGATTAGGCATCTTAAGAAAAATTCTATGATACTATACCTTGGGTTTTGTTATGTGTGGAGGGCAATATGGATACATTATAGTTTCAAAATTTGGCCTCCACCAGATGGCCACACACTCCCCTATCTGCATTGAAGAAGCCAGATCACAGCAAAAGGCATTAACTAATATTATAAGAGAGGACAAATAGATAAAGCACTTGAATAACTATCAATGGTTCAATAAACAGAACCTTATTGGAAGCTATGAAAGCTTGTAAAGAGAGTAATAAGTATTTAAAAACAGAATTCTCTTGCATAATGCACTTAGCCACTTACAGAGGACAATATTTTCAGACAAAACAGGTCAACAACAACGAGACCAACTATTCTCCATAAAAAAAAAAACATATTTTAACTGACTAACAACCAAATCTCATCTTTAATCAGATTCGTTACATATTTAAAAACAGAATTCTCTTGCATAATGCACTTAGCCACTGCAGAGAACAATCTTTTTCAGACAGAACAGGTCAACAACAACGAGTCCAGTAAAATATTTTTTATGCCATTTGTGTAGCTGCTAAAGCAGACAGAAATGATAGTAGACCAGTTTTCGGGTGCAAACTCAAAGTTACAATTCGCTGTTCACATTTATACCATTCCACAGATGCCCGAAATCATCCTCATTCCATTTCTCTCACATCATAAGATATATGGCTGACTAAACAGTCGTGAAATGAAGAATGTTAAATACCTTCAGCCCACCTACTTTATATTTAAACCACCAAGGACTCCCCAAGGGACAACTGTCATATGGTTCGAAACTCAATAGATAAAAATACCTTCAGCCCACCTACTTTATATTTAAACCACCGAGGACTTCCCAAGGGACAACTGTCGTATGGTCCAAAACTCAATAGATAATCCCCCACCCATCTATGCTTCTCCACTTTCATAACAGGTGTTTGCATGCGGCAGAGTTTGAACTCATGACACAGGCCTAACCCACATATCATTATGTTGCACTCTTACCACTAAAAGTCATGGGTACCCTTCACCCCACCCCTTTTTCTCCTATATCTTCCACCCGCATATGACAGTGGGAAAAGACTCAAAATACTTTCCGATCATAATGGGGTTGCATCATGGATCAACTCTTAGCCCGTTCTTATTTGCTTTGATGATGAATGAATTGACAAAGCATATCCAAGGGGAGATGTCATGGTGCATGTTAGTTGCAGATGACATAGTATTGATTGACGAGACACGCGGCAAAGTTAATGACAAGCTGGACGGTTGGATACAAACCTTGGAGTCTAAGGGGTTTAGGTTGAGTAGTAGTAAGACAAAGTATTGGGAGTGCAAGATTAGAGACGAGACTCGAGTTTCAAGTATCTTGGATCAATAATCAAAGGAAATGAAGAGCCTGACAATGTAACACATCGCATTTGAGTAAGGTGGATGAACTGAACATTAAGCTATAACAAATCTTGGATTTGAATAATATCAGAAACTGAAAAAATGCTCTCAGGCGCTAAGATCAAGGAAAACTTTTCTTAGCCTGCCTTTAGTCAGCTTTTGATTTCTTCCCTTTTGGGGGGTTCCTTTTCTGGGAGATGGCCGGAGTTAATGAACTAGGGGAAAACAGCATTTACTACAATCCTGGTTTCAAATCATACGAGATCACTAAATGCCATTCAGGAGCAGAAACGTGGTATGAGTGGATCGAGCACAACAGGAATTTAATGAGGAGATTTAAGAGTCGGTAACAAAACTCTAAAATGGTTGGTATCAGTCTTTATTGAAGCTTCAAAAACACAGGGGAAAGAGGTCAGGAGATGGAAGACAAGAGACCATTTTTCAGAGCTCTTTTGCACTCTCAAGTACAATGAAAATGGGAGATACATTAGTTTCATTGCACTTCCAAGGTCTGAGAAGTCCATAATTATTACACCTGAATGCTATTACAAAGTAGGATGGAGCAATATAGCCCAGAAAATAGCAAAATTCATATATACAACAAAGGAGGCACAACAACTCCAAACAACAACAAGAAGCAAGATAACAAGGTCCTTCAAAGAGGTCACAAACAGATGGACAACAGAGGCATCAAAGAAGGTGCATTTACAGACAACAAAGAGCAACATAAGCATTACAGGAGACACCACTGTGTCGGAAAAGGATCTCTTGAGCAGGTGCCTGGAGGGAAGATTTCAGATCTCTACATAGGAAACTGAAACCCCAACCAAAAATGAAGTCAGAAGATGGGCGCAAGTAGCAGGCAGTCTCAATGTTTTTGCGACGAATGACAGAATGTTTCTTTTGGAGCTCCCCTCCAAGAAAGTCACGGGACACGTACTGAATGCAACTTGGATCTGGAAGAAGATAAACCTGTCACTCGAATGGTGGAACCCAACCACAGGATGCTGGCCAGAAGAAATCACCAAAGATTGGCCGTGCATAAGAATTCTAGGGATACCTCTGTGTCTGAGGTCGTAGAACACCTTCGAACAAATCGGAGAGCAGTGCGGTGGTTACATCGAGACAGAGGAGGAAACGTCTACGAAAAACCAACTGCATTGGGCAAAATAAAGGTGAAAGGAGATGGGAAGTTGATTCCGCCAGAGATAGAAGTGGTCGGTGGAGACATGGTGTTCACAATCCCGATATGGGTGGAAGCTCCAGTCACTTTCAGAGTAGAGAAAGAGAAGACAGAGGTCAGGGCCTTTGACCTAGTGGGTAATCAGAAGCAGAGACTTATTTTGATGAAAGGCTCTACTTTTGGAGAGACTAGTCATGTGGGTGCAGTAGAAAGTAAGGAAGGAAAATTCAAATAAAAGGGCACATGAAGGTTTAATGAATGGGAAAGGGCCACTAAGAGATGTGGCAGGTAGGGTAAAAAAAATTTGGGCCTAAACTTAAGTCAAAAGAATTGTATAACCCAAGAGACAATTAAAATAACGCAGGAGGATATAACAATGGAAACAGAAAGTCAAGCCAATATCTCTCATCTTAACACTGTAAGTGCAGCAATGGAGATTTTCAAAGGAGAGAAAGAAATTTTGAATGACCAAACTGAAAAGTCAGTAACAACATGTTTGTAACAGGGCGATGAAGGTGAGATTTCATTCACACAGTCAGATGATCAACTCGATGTGGTGAATCACATTGGAGAAGAACCAATCCCACTGAGAATGAAATTACCAGCAGAGGAGAATGAACAAATAAAATACATGACTGAATGGATTGAAGAGTATATAATCAAGCTAAGTACAAAATTTGGGGTAGACTTCAAAGGGTGTGAGAAGAAGGCAAAGGAGCTCTTCGTGAAAATAGACAACAACAGCCAACACAACAAAGACATGCAACTCACAGTAAAGAAGAAGGGGCTAATAGAATTGAAAAGGCTAGAAATTGACAATAAATTTTGGAGCTATGGCTCTAGAAGTAGGGGGATATCTACCTATAAATGATCAATGAATTTGAAAATTATTTCCTGGAATGTGAGGGGGTTAAATTGTAGTAGAAAGAGGGGAATAATCAGGAATATACTTGGATCTTGGAAGGCTGACATTGTTCGTCTCCAAGAAACTAAATTGAGAGGGATATCATAAACATAATAAAGGAAGTATGGGGAAGTAGGTGGGTTGATTTTGTGCAGTTAGCGGCTAGTGGAACCAGAGGGGGTGTAGTGATTATGTGGGATAAAAGGAACTGGGAGGGTGTAGAAAATAGTGTGGGGATGTATTATGTCACTTGTAGATTCACTGGGAAGAGCTAAAACCTAAATTGGCACTTAACAGGAGTCAATGCACCAAATGGTAGAGTGGAAGGGAGAATACTTTGGGTGCAGTAGGTGCTGCCAGGGGTCTATGCTCAGGGTCGTAGGTCCTATGTGGGAACTTCAACACCACTAGATATCCATCAAAGAAGAAGAGATGCCTCAGAATCAATAAAGCAATGACAAATTTCTCCGAGTTCATAGAGGATATGGAGTTGAGAGACTTGGAATTGAAACGGGGTCAATATACATGGAGAAAAGGGGATAGACAAGATATTGCAGCTAGATTGGATAGATTTCTAATCTCAGAAGAACTGGACAATTCAGATCACTCCCCTATCATGCTACAGTGTGGTGAATGGAAGGCTTCCAGTTCTCACTTCAAATTTGAGAATTGGTGGCTTCAAACAGAAGGATTCAAGGAGAAGATCAAGACATGGTGGGAGTCTTTCCCTAGCACTGGTAGCCCTGACTTTGTTCTCGTCTCCAAGTTGAGGGCATTGAAGACTAAACTAAAGGAGTGGAGTAAATCAACTCGAGGGAATCTGGGAATTCGGAAACAGCTTGCGCTGGCACAGCTGGCAGATCTGGAGGAAATTCAGGAGCCTAGAATATTGCAAGAAGAAGAAGTGGTATCCCTAATGACACTCATAAATGAATTTGAAGAAATTGCAAAGAAAGAGGAGATAGCTTGGAGACAAAGGTCTAGGGTAACATGGCTTAAGTAAGGCATGTGCTAGGAATAAAGCCCCTGGCCAGATGGTTATTCAATGAAATTTTGCAAGCAATGTTGGGATGTCATCAACTCAGATCTGCTATTTTGATAGCCAATGAATGCATAGAGACCAGACAGAGGAGCAATAAGCCAGGAATTATATGCAAGCTGGACATACAAAAAGCTTATGATGCTGGTAAGAATGGGTTTTGTGGCCAGGTGGATAAGATGGATAAAGCATTGTATTGGCACTGTCAGATTCTCTATACTCGTGAATAGAGTGCCCACTAGTTTTTCTCTTCCCAGCGAGGCCTGAGACAGGAGGATACTTTTTTCCCATTTTTATTTATCTTAGCTATGGAAGGAATGAATAACCCTATTAATACAACAAAGGGAAAGGGTGGATCAATGGGTTCCAAGCAGGAGAACTTTCTAGTTTGGAGATAACTCATCTATAACATGCAGATGACACATTGATATTTTGTGAAGCAGAGACAAAACAAATTCTGCTTTTGAGGGTTATTTTTGTCATTTTTGAAGTTGTCTCTGATCTCCACATTAACTAGGGGAAAAGCTTCATCTATCTTATCAATAATGTGCTTAATACAAAAGTTTTGGCTAGAACACTAGGAGGCAAGGTTGGGGAGCATCCAACTACCTACCTAGGTATGCCTTTGGGAGCTAAAAGCAAGTCCAAAGGCATATGGAATGGGGTCAGGAGAAATGTGAAAAGAGACTCACCAATTGAAAGAGTCAGTACTTGTCCTTGGGTGGAATATGACTTTAATTAACAGTGTGATGGATGCATTACCCTCATATAATGTATGTCTTTCCTATGCCTGCCAACATATCTGATAGCATTGATGCACTTAGAAGGAATATCTTATGGCAAGGCAGTGAAGATAAGAAGAAGTTTCATCTAGTTAAATAGGAGGAACTGATTGTGAGTAAATACAGGAGGCCTAGGCATAAGAAACCTCAGGTAACAAAACCATAGCCTAATGATGAAGTGGTTGTGGAAGTTTGCAAATGAAGATAACATGCTCTGGAAAGAGGTCATCATAGAAAAATATGGCATGGAAGATAAGTGGATGACTAAAATGATAAGTACTCCATATAAATGCACTGCTTAGAGAGCAGTCAGAAATCTATGGCCAATGTTATATCACAGAACCAAGGTAGAAGTGAGAGATGGTGCAAAGATATCCTTCAGGGAGGACAAGTGAAATGGGTATGACCCTATGAAACAGCTTCATCCTGAATTGTTCATTTTATGCCAACATCAACAGGGCACTGTGGCTACAATGTAGACTGGACAAGGATGGAATTTGTTCCTAAGGAGGAACCTTCATGATTGGGAGATAGACAAAGTGGCAGAATTTCAAGATTCAGTAGGCTCTTTCAGCAACCTCACTGAAAATGACTTGTTGGAATGATACCAAAGGTCAATTCTCAGTAAATTCAATTTATAAGGAACTCAACAAGAATGTTGGACAGAAGACAGATTGTCCATGGAAGATGATCCGAAAACCAAAAAGTACCCTACAAAGTAAACTGCTTCATGTGAAAGAAGCAGTTTTGACCCATGAAAATCTAAAGAAAAGAGGCTATAAGTTGGCTTCTAGATGTGCTTTATGTGGAGAACATGTTGAGACAATTAACCATCTTTTTTTGCATTGTACATGGACAAAACAACTATGGAGAATGTTCATCTCTATAAAGGGGATAAGATGGGTGAAACCATGGAGCATTAAAGGAGTCCTACACATCTAGAATAGAGATGGCAATGCTTCTAATAAGAAGAAGAGATGGAAATTTGTCCCAACATGTATTTGTTGGACAATTTGGAAAGAGAAACAACAAGAGTTTTAAAAATGGGCAGAATAACTTATAGAAGATCAAGATGAATTGCTCAGCTCTTTTCTATTTTTGGTGTAAACAAGATATATTAACTAGGACGGAAGACATCTTTGATGTGCTAGATTATTTATAGGCAGCAGTTTAGATTAAGACTGTTTTACTTGGTAAGTTGTAATACTTTTGAAGGGGAACTGCACTTCTGTTGTAGTATACCTGTGGAGATATAGATTAAAAGTTGCCAGTTTGCAAAAAAAGGTAAGGTGGATGAAATGAAGGCGCTAGCATTTGGTGTGTTGTGTGAAAAGAATGTACCTCCATGCCTTAAATGTAAGTTTTATATGGTGGTGGTTAGACCAGCTATGTTGTATGGGTCGGAGTGTTGGTCAATCAAGAACTCACACATCTAGAAGATGAGATAAGCGAAAATGAGGATGCATACTAAGAGAGATATGATAGGAACGAGGATATTTAGGGTAAGGCGAGAGTAGCCTCCGGTGGACAAGATGAGGGAAGCAAGACTAAGGTGGTTTAAGCATGTGAAAAAAAGATGCTCTAATGGCCGAGTAAGGCGTAAGGTGTGAGAGATTGGCTATGATGGGTATGGAGAGAGGTATAAGTAGGCCGAAGAAGTATTGTATAGAAGTGATTAGACATGACATGACTCAGCTACAGCTTACCGAGGACATAGCCCTAGATAGGAGGGTATGGAGGATAGAAATAAAGATAGAAGGCTAGTAGGTAATTGAGCGTTATCTAGTTTTTCTCACCCGTTGTACTATTACTACCTTTCTTTTATCTTATTTTGTGATTCTACATTACCTCTTGTTGTTTTCCTTTGCTTCGATTATCAAATTATTTGTTGTAGCTATTGTTCTTTTCTCTATTAATTTATTATGGCTTTTTCACTCTTATATGTCCTTTTCATCACTTGCTTAGAATTGTTTTACTTGAGTCAAGGTTCGTCGAAAACAACCTCTATTTTCACAAGGTAGAAGTGGTGGTCTCCATACACACCACCCTCCCCAGACCCCACTTGTGGGATTACACTGGATATATAGTTGTATATTTCTCCCACACAAAAGAAAAGAAACTACCAAAAGGCATAACGCTTATAAGCATACCTGCCAATTTGGCTGAATGCCAGGAGAATTAGCTGCAAGTTTACTAGATAGTTTCCTTTTCAAACCCTCGATTTCTGCACATAAAGAAAAATAGAAAGCAGAAATGCTAGTATCCCATGTCAAAGCTTAGCAAAAAATTTATGAAATCCAATGAAAATCATAAGGAAAACATACCGTTCTCTCCTGGTTTCAAGCGTCCACCTGGAAGTTTGCAAAATGTGTTCCCAATTTGCAATAGAAGAATGTGAGGATGATTGTGTTCTTGTACCTGTGAATTCAAACCAGGGGAATTATACATCATCCTAATTTTACTCCATAGAATCGAACTCTAAAATTACAAAATCTACCTTTTTTGTTATGAAGTAAGAATGTTATTAACAAAACGGTATTAACTAGCCCATATACAAGAAGTATACCAAAAAGTAAAAAATCTTACACAAATATATGATTTCCTATGAAAGCCGCCCAATCATATACTTCTAGCTAACCGACTTGAACAATTTGTGCCAAATTTAGTCAATTACTAGGTATATATCGCCTCTTGTATTTATTTTTTAACAAAGTAACAAATTTCATTAGAAAAGGGCAATAACTTGCCCGTTTACAAGAAGTAAACCAAAAGTAGAAAACCTTACAAGAGAACCTCTTGCATTAAAATAGATTTTGGTATGAACTATCTTTTGAAACAAGTGAAAGAAGAAACAACCAACAGATTATTAAGTGGTCGAGTACTCCTCCTTTTACAACTATAAACAGTTCGAAATAAAGTTGAAACCTAAGTTGCTTGAGACCTATTGTTTTTCCTCCCATTAAGAGAGCTTGAGAGCCATTGATCGAATAGAACAAAAGTTGTAAGGAAGCAGGCATAAAGTTGACTGTTGAGATGGGTGATAGATGGAGTGTGATTGTGAAAACAGAAGATAAAGCTCTAGTTGAAGAAGAAAACATGAGCACATATGTAGTAAGGTAATGGAAATTAGTTAGTAGCTTGAGACTCATTAAGCATAACTCTATAAACAAAAGTTGCCACGGAAAATGATCTCCCTTAATATTAACATTACCTTTTTTTTGGTAACGCTTAAAAAAAAATGATAACCGTCCACAGGATACCTGCTATCTCTCCCTTTATATTAACAGGACCTTTTTCTTTTGGTAAGGTTTAATATTAACATAGCATTTATATAGCTTTTCCCTGTTTCAACTTTCAATAATTGCCAGGGAGACTGGATGTTGGTCTGACCCATTTTTTTTCCTTTTGAATTTTGTTAAAAGTTAAATCAGTTTTCCGTTGGACATCTTCTGATCAGAATTAAGAGCTCAATAATTAGCCGAACTAGGACATCTTCAAGTAGTTCAAGACATAAGTTTCTCTTGTAAGAATAGAGGGCATTTGTTCTCTCTCACACTCTCTTCTTCTTATAGTTGAGATCTTTCTTCTCGTCCTGCTAATTTATTTTTGAGTTTTTCCATTACTTGCTTCTTAATGTTGTAAATCCTAATTCTGCGATATTTTATCATCTGCAAGCACCCTGACCCAGAACTAAATTTGTATATGATCCAAAAGTGAACAGATCGCCAGCTGTTTTAAAAGTTCTAGGTATGTAATCAACCTAAAATTAAATGTCTAGTACCCAACTTTTCATACATGTGAAACCAGGAACTGTAACACTACATAGAGTTTCTAATTTCCTTTCTTTTTTACAGATAAGGAACTAAACTAGGACTAAAGATCTTAATATCAACTAAACTAAAAGCACAATCACTGCATCAAAGCCAATATTCGAACCAAGCATATTTCGAGCTCATTTATTGCAGCTTAACAACAGCTAATGAGTTCCTAGCAACTAGATGTGGCAAAACAAACAAAAATAGTAACAATTTAGGGCAATAACTGAACAAGGTAAGACCAGAAAATGATCACTTTGCTAAGATGGAAATAGGAACATAATATAAGTTGAGAAAGAGGATGCAAAAGCATACCAAGAGAATTCCTTCGACGCTAGTCCTCATGCCCTCCTTCGCATAGCTGCAAACCACATCACAAACAACAGGTTGTTAAATTCCAAAAAAGGAGAAACTTTTTATAGCGGCTTAAGTGTAGTAACCTAAGTACTAGCAGTGACCAGTGTGATCCAGTTTCGGAAGGGTTTTACCTAAGGTTTAAGGAACTTTGATCTATTTAATTACCTGGAAGAATCTATGAGAATTTCAATTACGAAAAAAAAAGGAAAAATAGAAGAAACTGTACTTGACTTTCATACGAGCAAGGCGATCGGCGACGGAGGTGTCCTTCTCCATTTTGGGCTCCTTAGTACCAAATGTATAGCTGGACAGTGGGTATGTGTTGACAACCGAAGACGTTACCATTTTCTTTCTATGCTAATGACGAGGTTTTCACACTACCTTCCCCTCAGAAATTAGATATCGCCGGCGGGAGGACTGAAGGAGAGACGGTGGGTGGGTGTTCACCGGAAGAATATTTGTATTTTCAGATTTTCCCTCTTGCCGTTGATGAGATGCTTCTGGACTTTGACGGACTACTTAGAAGATTGTTTGGAGAGAAAATGTCATAAATAGTCCCCTTAATTAAAAGGGTAGGTCTAAAATGGTACCTTAATATATTTTTGTTGGATTTAGTTCTTCAATAATTTAAAAACTTATCAAAGTTAGTTTCTTAATTATACATATCTATTTTAGTCTTTTAACTATGTATTTATCGATTTTAGTTCTTTAAATATTTAAAAACTTGTCAGATTTGATCTTTGTCCATTTTTTATATAAATAATTTAGGTTTATATTAACGAAATTCATGTCTCGAGAAAGTAAATCATTTAGTTTTTTTTTTCCATTATTTCTCTCTCCCCACTTTTCTTCAAATTCCCCTTATGCAAAGAACCTTAACCTTGATGATTCAAAATAAAATTCACGAGAAAAGAAAATATAAGTCATAATTTTATTCAACGGACGATAAAATGAAGCATATTATTGTTACTAATGACTTGAATATGTTAAACTTTATCATAAAAAAAATTATTACTCGTTAAATCTAAAATTTGTATTATAATAATGACTTTATTGAAGTGAATTTGTTAAATATTTGAGAAGTTGAAATTTATAAAAGGGAAAAAGGACGAATTTACCGCCGAACTTTGATAAATGGTACGTTTATGCCCTCCGTTATACTTTGGGTCCATCTCAGCCCCTGTCGTCCAATTATCGGTACATACATGCCCCTCTCACTAACGGCCCCCTCATCCTGTACACGTGTCTTAATCCTAATCAACTACCCATTTGACCATTGTTTTTAACCCATAAACTAACAACCCGCCCCATAAACCCATACCCATCCGATTTCCTCTAAAATATCCTAAGTCAATTAAAAGACTCAAATCTTTCGGGTCTCTCGTTCCTATCTATCATGCATTGTTAAACAAAATTAAATACAATTTTAATACAAAATTTATCCATTACAAAATTCTAATTTTTTTAATAGCGTTTTGAGCTAAACTTACAACAAAAACAGCTATTGAATTACACAAAATGGGAAACAAAATTAGATATATATACACATTGTTACGATCCTCCTCACTAATAACAACAACATGAAGAAGAAAAAAGAAAAATATTCGATTTTTTTAAAAAAAACTAAGAGATAATAAATAGATATAAAAACTAAAACGATGGAACGATGCCGTATAATGCATCGGCGGTGATGAATGAATCGATTTTAATTTCAGTACTTTTAGCGAATCTCCCTTTGATTATGGGTCGAGTCTCAGCATAAGCTTTTCTAGAAGCATATCGAATCGTCTTCTCAAACTTTCTATTCTTCCTCTTCTCTCTATACCTCATTACCCTTGCTTCTCTGTCTAAATCAAAAACTGCATTTGGCACAACGTCGGCGTCGACACCGGCACCAGCACCAGCTGATGAGTTCATCACAAAAGTGTTTGATACATTCGCCATCGCACTGTGGTTCGGTACAACTCCGACGTCAAGAGATGATGATGAAACCTGTTAGTTAAACAAAAGCAAAATGAGATTGATTCACGAAAAGCAAAATGAGATTGATTCATGTGAAGGAAGAGGAAGAAAAAAAGTGAAGAAAGAAGATTCAGATGCATACACTTTGGCTAATGAATTGAGAGGTGAAATTGTACATGTAAGGTTTAGATCCAGCAAAATCAATTTCGTAGGTAGGGAATCCATCAACGACTGGACCTGGTAAATGAGTACTCGTTTTGTTGTTATTCTACACCGGCACAACTCCGTCGGAGCTGTAATGGTTGTGTTGATGCTGTTGATGATGAAGAATATGTGGTTTTTGCTCACATGACATTAGATCTATATCTAAATACGAATTCATGTCATTAAACAAGTAATCAACAAATTTATACTGATCATTCCCTTCTTTTGATGTCGGAAGGATCCACGATGCTGCTTCAGCTTCTTTCTCCGGTTGAGAAGGATTCTCATCAGTACTATTAAAGTACTTCTCATCATCAACAACATAAGCATTAACATCACCACCGCCGTGAGATTTCTCATCTATACTATAAAAGTACTACTCAATTCTCATTTTTCAACTCTATTGTGAGATAGAAACAAGAGACCCGGAAGATTTGGATCTTTTAATTTACTTAGGATATTTTAGAGGGAATCGGATGGGTATGGGTTTATGGAGCGGGTTGTTAGTTTATGGGTTAAAAATAATGGTCAAACGGGTAGTTGATTAGGATTAAGACACATGTACAAGATGAAAGGGCCGTTAGTGAGAGGGGCATGTGTGTACCGATAATTGGACGGCAGGGGCTGAAATGGACCCAAAGTATATCGAAGGGCGTAAACGTACCATTTATCAAAGTTCGGGGGTAAATTCGTCCTTTTTTCCTATGGTAGATTTGCAACTTCTTTTAAAGTTTTTTTTTTTTTTTAAATAGATCGATTTTATTATTTTATTTATTTATTTTACGTAGAGAAATTGGAGTAATAAGATCAGATCTCTTATTTTTCTTTTGTAGGAACTAGGAAGAAATAAAATTAAAAAAATTCACCCTGATTATGAATCGTTAACCGCCAAAGAAGGGAACACAACATATTCAAGTCATTATCAACAATTATATGCTTCATTTTATCCTCTATTGAATAAAATTAGGACTTATATCTTCTTTCTTCGTTAGTTTATTTTGAATCGTTGAGGTTATTGTTTTTAGTAAGAGCAATTTGAAGAAAAAAATAGTAGGGATAGAGAAACAACTTCTAAAATGGGTTAAAGATTTAATTTCACGAAGACTTCCGTTAATACAAACCTAAGTTGTTTGTATAAAAACTTGATAAGTTTCTAAATACTTAAATGACTAAAATCGATAAGTGTATAGTTAAAGAACCAAAGTTGATAAGTGTTTGAATACTCAAAGGACTAAACGACTCAAATGTAACTCGTTTATTTTGATAAAACACTATACATCAAATTAAGTATCTTGATACATAAATACATAAAAACTGATCATAATCTTATTGTATCAAATAGTTATTATCAACTACAAAATGATACATGTATGGATACACTTTATTTCAGCTGACATACACCCTTCTTTCACAACATTATTGTATCAGATACATTATTATCAACTACAAAATAATACATTATATAAAAAAATGTTTCTTATCAACTTGAAATCTTCCACAATTGCATATTTATCTTTCAAGGCAAACAATGTATCTTCTTCGAGAATCATAAACTGAATAAAGATACTCAAATAATGCAACAACCTGTTAACATTAAAGAAATTAGTGATACATTCCATAAAACAGTTATTTCTATGTATCAATCACAAACAAATAAACAACTAAACTTATACTTAATATCAGGAACAAAATATAACTATAATCTGATACATACCCTCATTCTTGAACATTTTGATGTTTTTACAACAAATTGCATGTATAATGTATCATCTATAAAGTATAGTATTTCACAAACACAACAAGATACAAAAATAGTAATGTATCATGCTAAATATTTGGTCATGGTACAATAATTTAAATTAATACTACATGTATCACATAGTAACCTATCGATCTCTAAGCAAACACTTTAAATGCAAAATTACGTATTTAATGTAGCTAATTAATAGGAGTATAATACTTATCAATTTATACAAGAAACATAAATACTAATGTATCACGATTGTATAGTCGTCTCGAAAACACAAATAAAAAACCGAATTAACAACACAAAATATGTAATTCCATACATCTGATTGTCAGATCTATTTTACTATGAAATTAAAGCTCTGATCTATTTTATACATTGCAAATCGAGGCCATATTTTTTCCAGATTCTTGAATGTCAGATCTTTTTTTTCAAATTCTTCATTGTCTCAACAAAATCAAAATATTCATGATGTATCTTCTCAATTTTTTTTTGATAATTTTGAATCAAAATTGAAAGGATCTTCGACGAATTGAAAGAAGAAATTTGAAATCCATCACTTATGTATTGTTCATAACTCACCTTGGTTTCCT
The DNA here is from genome assembly GCA_036250505.1 of Solanum acaule. Classification (NCBI taxonomy): domain Eukaryota; kingdom Viridiplantae; phylum Streptophyta; class Magnoliopsida; order Solanales; family Solanaceae; genus Solanum; species Solanum acaule. The sequence continues at coordinate 14,044 of JAJOOR010008116.1, forward strand.
AGATTCTTGAATGTATTCATCATGTATTGGCTATTGTTTTCGACATTTTTAATCTATTACGATTTGGGTAAGAATTGAAAGAAGAAAATTTGAATTGTTTGAAGCTAGACGAATTTGGAATAGAATTGAGAGAAGAAAATTTGAATTTTGAATTGAATGTGGATAGATTTGGAAGAGAATTGAGAGAATAAAATTTAAATTTTGATATGATTGAATCTGTTAAGATTTGGGAGAGATTGAAATCAACTAGATTAGCGTGATTTGGGGAACTCACAATCAATTTTATATTCTCTTTCCTTTAAAAGGATAACTGAATTTGTTTTAATGTATCGGATTTAATGTATCCGACTTGTTTGCTATGTATCCGAATAACATTGATTTTAAGGGATTTTTGTAAATTGAAACAAAAGTAGGGGATAAAATGTAATTTAGGTCCTTACACTATGAGATTTATGTAAGTTATACAACTTTTTCTCGAAGATTGGAACTGTCCAACGGGCCTTCACTAGATCCATTTCAACTGCGGTTTGGTTCTTTTTATTTTGGGAATCTATTTTAAAAATAGATTTTCACTCTTAATAAAGTATTTATTTTAGTATTTTTTTTTAAAAATACTATTATTTCATATCTTATTTTTAGAATTAATTATTTATTTTCAAATTAATATAAATATTATGATAAAATACTTAGATATCAATTATTATTTTAAAAAAGCATGTAAAGTTAAAAAATGAATAACAATCCATATAAATGAAGAAAGTAATTATATGAGAATGCTTCTTTTCTTTGATGCCAAAAAAAAATATTTACCCAAATTTCTTGTTTACTTCCCTTTCTAACCTACAACATTACCTTCTTTTTTTTAATCTCTTTGTTGCCACCAATCACATAATAATATTTCTTTTATTTTATTTTTTTGACTTCTTTTTATAATTTCTCTATTCTTCGTCGTCTTTACTATCATCATCTTAGCTACTTAATAAAAAAAGCTAATGATTTTAATTTTATACAATATAGTGTATACAAATGATTATGTGAGACGATTAATCATTAGTCAAGATGATGATAGTATGGAAGATGAAGATGAGAAAATTGAATCATTTTGTCACTTTAAATATAAACATAATTTATATTAATAATGTGTGTCACTGTATCATTGGTGTGTGTGATATACATTTGTTTGAAAAAAAAAAAAGTCAAACACTAAACGGGTTATAAGTATTATAGAAAATGGTCTTATTTGCTCTTGTATTCTTAAAAAATGGTCATATTTATCATTCATTATATTTATTTATTTTTTGATATATTTGCCCTTGCCATCCAATTTTGGGCACATGTTTGAATTCTCACATGATTAATAAGACAAAAATATTGGACATTTCAATTAATTTTTCAAATGCTCGAATGGAATGTAATATTTTAGTTTCAGATTCAAGTTTTCACCAAGAAGATTTGAAAAATAAAAATGGAATCTTTGAAATTTGAACTTGAAACCTCGAGTTGAATTTCGAATGCCTTGCTCACTCAACAAACCTCTAATCTTATGTTTAAAAGGTTTGAAATCTCTCCATATATACATAAAAAAGTTTTTCAAATACCTTAATACTCCTATATACTATGGGTCTGTTTGGAAAATCACTCTATTAACTATACAACCTAGTAATTACGTTGACCTGTTTGTTTCTCACAATGAAATTACAGTGTAATTACAAATATAGTGTTGGTTGCACATTAAATTTTAAGAATAAAAGTTAATCATCTAAAACTAAAAATTTATATTAGACAAATAAGACACTTTATAATAATAATTAAATATTTAAGATATATATTACCTTTTGAAAATATATTAATCAACAAACATATAAAAAAATTGATTTATGTTTTTAAAATTAGTACATGTTAATTAAATTAATAATAAAAACTAAAAGTAGAAGACTATAAACATGATAAAATACATGTTTATAAAAAGATTAATATTATAAATATAATGTCATAAATTATGAAAATATTTGACAAAAAGATAATTTATCAAGTATAACTAAAAAATAAATGGCTTATAATGTGAAATATTAAGTCAATACTACTAAACCAAATGAAATTGAAAATTACATAAGTTTTAAATTTGAAAATAAATTTAATGTAATACTCCATGTCAAATTTCAATATAACGAGAATATGATTTATTTAAGAATTAGAATACTAATAAAATTATGCTAATGAAAAAATAAACATAAAATAAATAAATTAGTAAAATAATACAAAAAATCACTTGGAATCACAAAAAGTAAAATTTGAGAATGTGAAGGAAATAAATATAAATAATATTTTTTAGAATAATAAAAATAATAAAGCTAAAAATAAATTAAAACAAAAAAAATATAAAAAGGAATGAAAAAATAATCAATTTGTAATTACCAACAATTTACTGTCCAGAGGTGGAGAGTGTAATTACGTGACTAGCTAAATATAACAAATAATATAATTACACTCAATTACATCAAATTTAATTACGGAATACTTTTCAATCGAAAGTTGAGAGAGTGTTTCGAGTGAAATCGAGATAGCGCGCCAATCGACCCGTAGCACTACAGTCTACACTGCGAAACCGCACTTTGCACTTCGTACTGTCAAAATCACCCGTCGGAACTCGGAACCACCGCTACCACCAGTCACCACCCCGACGATCGCCGCCGTCGGCATTGGTATAATGGGGAAACCAAAACAACAAGTAATTTCCCGCTTCTTTGCACCAAAATCGAAGAACGAAGAAGACCCTTCAACTTCAACGACCCCCTGTACTCCACCTCCCAAAATAGCAGCCACCGTCAGCTTTTCACCTGCAAAGCGCCTTAGAACTTCCCAACTCATTTCTCCTCAGAACAAACTTTCTTCTTCTTACGATGATCATCCTACAAAACCCACCAAAACCCCTAAGCTATCAACCCACGTATATAACCCACCCATTCCTCTTCCTAATGCCACTCTCCACCAGAAGTTCCTGGACAAACTTCTAGAACCATCTTACCACCTTTTGGAATCTTCCAAATGTCATGAAATTGCAAATCTTAAGTACACACCATTAGAGCAACAAGTTGTGGAGCTTAAGACCAAGTACCCAGATGTTCTATTGATGATTGAAGTTGGTTACA
>JAJOOR010008117.1:0-48660 GCA_036250505.1 Solanum acaule
AGATGTACCTTAAAGTATTGGAAACAACTATAAAACATAGGTACTTTACCAAGGAACATGTATGAAAAAGTGGGGAATGAAGGTAACGGGAAGGATTGGCGTCCTTGGCGCTCTAAGAGGTGCGGGGCGCCAACCCTCAAACTTCAGAGGGGCCTGCTGGGCATTCTGCTAGGCGCTCTGCCCCAAGGGGAAAGTTCAGCGTCCCTTTTTGGGGTGCGCTGGCTGGCGCGACAGCCCTGCCCTTTTCCCCCAAAAATCTGACTTTTTCCCCTTGTTTCTTTCCAACTCTAACCCTCTCAACCTCAAAGGTTCCAGCAGCAAAATTACAACCAAATCATGTCCCAAATCAACAAGGAACTTCAACACCATAATCAACAATACAACCAACAACTTCAACAACACAACCAATCTTTTCTTGAAAATAAAATGAATTTGGAGTGTACGGGAAAGGACCAACCCCAACACTAAGGATCATAAAATCCCTCAACATACAAGAGACTCAACTCAAAAACCAACCGTAAACATGTCCCAAATCACAAGAACTTCAACACAATCACAACCAACAACTTCATCAAATACAACTAACTACTTCAACAAACATAATCAATCTTTTTTTTTTCGAAATTAAACGAGTTTGGAGTGTGGGGGAAAGAACCAACCAACACTATGAACTCACATACCTAGTAGGGATCACCCCCGACGATATCCATGATGATTTCCTTGCTTGATCTTCCATTTCTCCTCTTCTTCTTCTCTTCTTCTCCTGTTCTTCTCCTCTTCACTCAAAACCCTCACTCTCACTCTTTTAAAATGGGACAAACTGATCAAAAAATCAGTCCAACACTTAAATATAACCAAAAGAATTGATTAGGGAAAAGACCAAAATACCCTTAAAATTTCCGGACGGATTTCTCTGCCAACTTCCCAACTTCCAAAGGGCATAACTCCCTTATACAAACTCGAAATCGAGTAAACTCGATGGCGTTGGAAAGATTATTCCACGAGCTTCGCAAACATGACTGGGACTACTCCTAACTCATCCTGAGCTAGGAGTTATGACTGCTCAAAGTTGGCCAGAAACTCACTTTTTCCCACACTTAACCAAATTTTCCAGATTTTGAATTTTTCCAAAAATGACTATTTCTGATTTCCAGCTTATCTATCGTTATTTCAAATTATCGGATGTTACATGTACATTGCTCTGAGATGACGACTGAACCATAAATATGTATGTCTATACTAACGTGTGCTTATTTGGTGGTGTATCTTGTTATTGAATGAACTGTGAATGTTCAGGATCAACCGAAATAAGATATGGTAATTGGAGACCGAGGGTCCAGGTGTTACCATGTGTCGCTCAAACTGAAGATCTGAAGGTCTGTGTTCTTGTCGTTGAGGATTGGGGTGGTGATATGTTGCAAGTGGTATGTAGTTAGGTACTACTCTGGTTGGGGATCAGTATGGGAACAATTAATAAGCCTTGATAGAACGCAGTATAGAGTCGAAGGTATGCCATGGGTGGTTGGCCGGATTGGTAGTGGTTACTTCCGGAATCTCCCCCAAAAAGGGTAGAATGGTTAAGTTATGATCAAAGACGGGGTGAGTAAGGGGCTAGAGTCAAGTGTACTAGTGTGTTTAAAAGTATTCGAGAATGGTGAAGGTGGATGAATGAATAGTCTTATTGCATGCTTCCTACTAGTTGATTTCCTTGTATTATGTGGTGGGCATCAGGTTGACTGATGATGCCTACCAGTATGTGTGGTTGTACTTATACTACTCTTGCTATGCCTTTTGGCATAGTCAGATTGCAGGGTCAGTGATGTTTCATAAGTGAAGACGAAGATAATATCCAACAGGTTCTACTTTTCCTTCCAAGTGATGGGAGCTGCATCATTTGTTATCATGTCTATACCTTGTAAATCTTAGATGCTCTTGTACCTGTTTAGACTAATTACTTTACAAGTCTTAACTCAATTTGTTGTCAAAAACTCTTATTTTATAAAAATCTTATGAATGTTAATTGTTCTTCAATTTTACTAATCTTCCGCATGTCTTAAAACTGTTTTGGGAATCAAGGGTTCTCCTACTTAGGTGTTAGAATATGTGCCCGCATGGCCCAGTGGGTTGGGTCGCGACAAACTGGTATTAGGAAACATCTATTTTTAGTAAGAACGACATATAAATAGGAACATAGGGAGTAATATTTTAGAAGTCATCCAAACAGTCTTGTATTTCCCTCTCTACAATGGAGTCTGATTCATAACCTTAGACAATGTCGGTGAGGAAGTTGAGTGACTCTAAAATTTCTTAGAAAACATTTCATTTTGGCCCAAATTGTTGCCTCTTATATGCATACATTATGATAGCCAAGCAACAATAAGAATGGCTAGGAGTTATTTCTAACGGTAAATCTTTTCACTTACGATGAAGACACAATATTGTTAAACAACTATTCTCTAGTAGAATTATCACAATTTACTTTGTAAATCAAAGAATATTTGTTGGATTCACCGACAAAAGGACAAAACAGAGAGGTAATTGGGAAATCATCTAGGAAAATGAGACTATGACCGAGGACAAGTCAACATGACGGTAACTTTGTCAAGAATATTGGATATCCCAAGATCTAGATTTTAGGAGAAAAATAAAATTATGATTGACGATTCAATATTGTCAAAATAAACTTATGACCCATTTTCGTAATTATGAGACAATATTTAGTATCAAAAATAAAGTATTAAATTTTTTTAATGATTTTTAAGTTAGATACAAGGTGTATCAAATAATGCAATTATAAGACTACACAATTAAAAATTACAAATGTAAGTGTGAAGTGTAATCCCCTTCAATAAGAATTTTTTAAGGTCAATTTTGTACACACTTATGATCTAGAGAACGTTCATGGATAAAAATAACAAAACAGCGAGAACCAAAAATAGTTAGGGGTCATTTGGTACAAAAATTAATAATGCATAATTAGTTGTACGATTCAAACTACATCCTACCTGTGACATGACGTATAGGATCATGAGAGGCCCTTCCAAAGCCACTTGACATACATTCAATACAATATAATACACAAAAGAGAATAGGTAAAGTATTCTCCTATTATGAAAGGAACATAAGTGCAGAAATATAATAAGTCTTGACAAGCCAATCTAAAACACCAATAGTGGTTTAGACCTAACTCATACACCACATACAAATTCTCAAATAAATGATATCAAAAGTAAAGTCTTCATGGTTTCTCCTTCAGAGTATGAGGACTCACCAATCCAAAGCTAGGTAGCAATCATTATCTAGCCAGAAGCAGGAGGAGAGAAAGCATCGAACCCTAGAGTATGCATTAGTACATTAAATGTACTAAGTATAAGGGATATGCATAAGAAATGAAACATGATCTAAAGGGGACATCATAGAAAATATGATATGCATGACCAAGCTAAAGCATAGTGAAACCTTTAAAGAAAGATCATAAATCTTGAAAATGGTTAATGCATCTTAAAATCATCATGAAATCTTCATAAAACCTCTAAAAGTAACTTAGTTCGTTTTTGTATGATATTAGCTTTAATTGACGATAGACCTGTCACGACCCAAAGTACACCCTAGTCGTAACATGGTATATAGAACCTTGAGAGGCCCTTAACAAACCACTTAGCATACATCATACAAAATAATAGAATTTAAAGAGTTCAAAAGACAGTTTTATATCATAAAGAGTTTGACAAAAGTGGAAGTCTAACATAAGTCTCAAAGCCATCTAGTACATCATAAGAAAAGTGATTGGGACATAACTCATACATCACATACAAGTTTGAAAAATGAAAATGACATAAAGCTTTGAAAGTAAAATCGTCCTCAAAGTATGAGGACTCGCCAAGTCTTCAAATCTCTAATGCAATCAACTAGCCACGAACGTAGGGATAAGAATCGTTAAGCCCTACATTAGTGAAACAATATAGGCACAAGGTATGCATTAGTACATGGAATGTGCTAAGTATGAAGGGAATGCAATAAAACACGAGACATGATCATAAGGGGACATAATCGAAAACATGAAATGCATGACCAAGTTAAAAATAGTAAAACCATTTAAGAAGATTCTTAAATCATGAACATGGTCAATGCATTCTTAAATCATAAAGGAAGCTTTATAAGACATTATTAATTGACTTAGTTCATTTTGTGGAAAGTTTACCATTAACTGGCATATAGACCACGCGAGCTATAACATGAAATACAGTGTCTCCCACACCGAAAATGGGTGTCCTTACTTGCCAAGGTAAGAACCATAAATCTGAGCTAAGGTGGATCCACTAGCTAATGTCTATCTAAGACAATCATCCTATGGTGGTACATAGTTATGGGATAAGGATATTACTACTAGAAACTAGACCTCAAGCTACGAGAGTGCTTCCATCTCAATATTTTCTCGGTGCTAAGCATAAATCCCATGAAATAGTCATTAATCTAAACTTGTCTTATTATCCATGGAAGGGGCACATAAATTAGCCAATCCAAGCTAGAATCATATTATCATCCATGAAAAGGTACAATTAAGTAACAAATCCAAGATAAAAACATCATAGAGTAGCTCCTTGGACCATGCGTGAGAAAACCATTCACAATCCATGATCTTTTCATAAAAGATTTATAAGACCCATAGTCATTAACTTCATACTATAAATTCCCTACTACTAATGGAAATAGTTTTGAAAGCTTGATCTATAATCATTGATGGCATATCTGGATACCATACTAATCAAGACCTAATTTAGGAAAATTGCCGAAAAGCATTAAGGGAATCATTCAAGACATGTGGCCAAGCTTCATAGAACATATAAATACCTTCATCTATAAGCTTACTTGAGTCATAAACATTGATTTCATAAAAACATGTATAATTTCATAAAAATAGATTCATAGATTCAAGCTTCTTCATAAATTCATGTAAGTTAGGGTTCAAGTCATGATTCATGGATCAATGCGTGAGTTCACATGGAATTAGTTGAAAAGCATGTAATTAAATCCAAATCATCAAAATAAGATCATAATAAAGAAATTGAATTCATACAAATAGAACCCATGAGGAATTGAATGAAAACCTAATCAATATTTTGGGTCTCAATGGGTGGATAGAGCCCATTGATAAACTCCCTACATACCTTGATTGAAGCCCTAAGCAATGATGAAGAAAAGAAACTTGAACTTGAAGAACCCTAACTTTTTCTTCTTCCTTGATCAAGAGAGAAGATTTTTTATGAGGATGAATTTGGTCAAGTTTAGGGAATTTAGGAGAATGAATTGAAATTGGTAGTTTTAGGGGTTAGTTCACTTTAATAGGTCTTGAAATAGGGTTTAGAACAACATTTTAGGTACCAAACACTTTGGAAAAAGACTAAAATGACCCTCATTAAAAACTGACGAAGTGTCTTAAAAGAGGGGCTTCACGGACCGTCTAAGGCTTCATGCTCCGTGAAATACTTTACGGGCCGTATATCCAGTCGTGAAGTTGCACTTGCCCAAAGAAGCAAACTTGGTGGTGTTGGAAAGAGGACTCAAATACCTTTAATTGATAGGTCATGAACCACCTAATTCATTTTTTTTTAGAGATATCATCATTTGAAGTTGACCCAAATTTTTAAAATTGATGGGTGACTTGTGTGGACCCCTAAACAGGACGTCCAAGTCACCACAGGCCGTCTAGGGTCGGGTCTAGGTGACCCCTACTTAGGTAGCCTTGGATGGTCATTCACGATGCCCAAGACGGGTTGGAGACCCCTAAACGGGCCGTCTAGGGTGTCGTGAAGGGTCCATGGTCCAATTTTGGTTCATGGACTTTTCCGTTTGCCCCTTTTAGCCATTTCTCAAAGTCTGAGGTGTTATAAGACCATGTGAGCTATAACATGAAATCTAATATAACTCCCACATCAAGAAGGTAGAGCCTATGTGCCAAGGTAGAACTCTGTATCAATCATATATTATGTGTGGATCCACTAACTAGGTCATTTAAGACAATCCTACGAGCGTACGTAGTTTGGAACTAAAGATTTCTACTACAGACTACCCTATTTGAGCCTCCACCTCAAATTTCTCTTGGTGCTAAGTTAAATCCCAATGGAATAGATAAATTCAATTTTCAAACATACCATTAGGTTATGCAATAATCAACATACTAATCCAAATCATAAATTCATCATAGAGTAGCTCTTGAAATCATGATTCATACATATGTGAGAAAACCTTTCACAACCATGATTTCTTAATATGTGAGAAAACCTTTCACAACTATGATTTCTCAATATGTGAGAAAATCTTTCACAATTCCATCAATGTTTAACTGAAAAAACAACCTTAGATCATAAAACAACTTTTCATATATCATGCATAGCTTTCATAAATATTCATTCATAAATTCATCATCGTAAACATGCATCATGCATGGGTCTATATGAAATTAATTGAAAAACATATAATTGAATCAAATTATGCATAATAGATTAAAATCAAACAATTGAATCATAACAAATAGGATCCATAGAGAATTCGATGAAATCCTAACCAATTTTGATGAAATTAAATAAGAGAATTGAGAAATATATTGGTGAATTCTCACATACCTTGATGATCAAAGTCTAAAAGCAATGGAAGAAAAAGGAGACTTGAAGCTTGGAACCCTAGCTTTCCTCTTTGAATTTGAGAGGATGAACTTGGATGGGATATGGGAATTTGAGAGAATGAGATCAGGGTTTGGGTAGATTTGAGAATAGAAGGGTAGTAATAGGACTTAGAATTAGGGTCAAACGACATAATATATGTATTACTTGCATAGTAAAAGACCCAAATACCCTTAATAAATAACTGCCAAATAGTCCTACGAGTTGGACCAACGATCCGTACGGGTCAATCGTAGAATCAACTTCAGAAACCCAAAAATTGTCCAACATTCCACGAAACAGTTCTACGAGTCGTCGAACATTCTACAGTCTATAGAGAACATATGTAGTCCTCAACTTTAAGTTAAAAATTTCACCAAGTGTAAAACCTTTCTACGGAACCCATCAGTAGACCCGTTATTCTCTTCTGTAGACTTGAGATCTTAATTCAATCCTTTGAATCGTTTCTATGGATGTCATCTATAGCTTGTCCTGTCAAGTCGCAGGTTAGAATTTAGAAACTTAAAATTCCAAATACTCAATTCCTGGTCTACGACTTCCTACAATCTGTATATAGGACTCGTATATCATAGCATTAGTAAATTTTCTGCAGCTTTTCTTTGCAACTCGATTTCCAATTTTTGAGATGTTAAAATATCTCCTCATTGGAAAGATTCGTCCTCAAATTGGACTCAAACTAGTATGAATAGAGTAAGAAATAAGCTAACAACCCAACATGAATGCATATGTTATCAAAATGCACATAAACATGGAGAATCACTCCATGCTAAATCATAACATCAAAAATCAAGTTTTTCATGAACATGCATGCATATGTAAACATGAGAATGACTAAAGGGCATGAATCCGAAAGAATGAACCATGAGGAGCTAATACCTCAAGCTAGAATAGGAGTGAGAGGAAAGAGATGAGGATACCAGAACATCATATCCGCTTCGACTTAGAGTAGGAAAGAATCTAACAACCCAACTTGAATGCATATATTATCAAAATGCACATAAACATGGAGAATCACTCCAAACTAAATCATAACATCAAAAATCAAGTTTTTCATGAACATGCATGCATATGTAAACATGAGAATGACTAAAGGGCATGAATCCGAAAGAATGAACCATGAAAAACTAATACCTTAAGCTAGAATAGGAGCGGAGGGAAAGAGATGAGGATACCAAAACATCATATCTACTTCGGCTTCCCAAGTAGCACCCTCAATTAATTGATTCCTCCAAAGAAGTTTTACAAAAACAACTTCTTTATTTCTCAACTTCCAGACATGTCGATCTAACATCTCAACTCATGAAACCTCTTCATAGGAAAAATTTTCTTTAACTCCCAAACCTTCCAAAGGCACTATGGATGTTGGATATCCAACACACTTTTGTAACAAAGAGACATGGAATATCGAATGTACTGATGCTAATTCATTAGGCAACTCAAGTTCATAAACAACTTTGCCAATACGCCTCAAAATTTGATATGGATCCACATGGCAGGGACTAAGCTTCTCTTTCTTTCCAAATGTCATTACACCTTTCTTGGCTGAAATTTTCAAGTAGACTCAATCATCAACATTCAATTCAACTTCTATTCTCCTAACATCGGCATAAGACTTTTATCAACTTTGAGTTGTTCTCAACCTTTCACGAATTAACAGAACATTTTCCATAGAATCATGTACCAACTCAATCACTATCAAAGTGACTTCACCAACTTCAAACCAACCTATATGTAACGCCCTAGAAATTAGTAAGTTGAACTAGAGAGTTCTAGAGCTTTTCGTAAGAGTCTTGGAGTGTGGTATGAGGATTAAAATCACGAGAAATGATTCCTATACTTAGAATGGAGGTTTTAGGGGCTACACGTCAAGGTAAGACCCCCCAAGGACCACCGACCACCCAAGGGGTCCTTGAGGGGGACCCCAAAAAAGTCCCTAAATATGCAATTTTTGGTGATCTATGGTTGCGACCTACTCGCCGTAGGTGGACCCATGCCCCGTAGGTGGGGTTCTTGGGTCAAGGCCTGATCAGGCCTGCAAATTTAGGCCACATACCACACCCACAAAGGGTGAATTCCGGAGCGTGGACCCACCCACGGTCCGTGGGTGGGTGGTTTGTGAGTGAGAGCAGTTTTCAGCTTTTAGTTTTAAGTTAGGGGTTTGGCGATTAAGTTAGTAATTAATTAGGGGTTAAGGTAGGTCGGTTAGTTAGTTAATTAGCCACCTATAAATACTTAATATACCCCTAAAACTAAGTCATTAACTCATTCATATAAGACCCCAAAATACTCTCCAAATAATTCTCTCTCTAGAAGTGAAGAAGAAGAAGAAGAAGAAGAGAGGAGAAGAGGGTAGATTTCCTCCATTGTTGAGAGTTTTATTTAGGGCTTTGAAAAGAGGTATGTTTAGCTTATTCATCTATGGGTTCTTCCCCCATAGAGCCCCCTTAGTTTCCCCCTAATTGTGAAGTCAAAAACCTAAATTATAGTTAGGGTTGATCTTACATTGTAGGTAGGGCTTAGGTATGATTCGAATCTAGTGAATAATACGTAATTATGATTGTATTATCATTGAATTGTGATGTTTTGATGAATTCATGTGATTTCTATAGTAAACCATAGTCTATTTGATGAATGTGATATTTTGTGGGTTTATGCCATTAGAGGTGAAATTGAAGGTTCATGAGTGATCTTCTTAAATCAAGGTCATGTGTAGTAATCGTTCAAATTTAGGAACATATAATCATGAATTGAACTAGACTTCATTGAATATGATTGATCTTGACTTGTAAAGATGAAATTGAACCTTTATGATCAATTATGACTAGAATCACCTAGTAATGAATAATATGATTAGAATACCTTAAATTTAGGTATGAATGGTGATAATAAGAAGTAAAGCTTGAGAAAAAGGCTTGTAGCCATGAATGTTGATCATTAGGGTTTTGAGAGTAAATCCAATGTGATGATCTAGATATGTTAAGGCTTTGAGAGTAGAGTCTAAAAGAGGATAGAAGCTTAAATGGATAGAGTTATGGTGGAAGATCTTTGCCTACCTAATCTACCTACTAAATTTTTGAATATGTGAAGTTATAGATTCACTTGAGTCATGATGATACCAATGTCTAACCTAGAATATGACATTACATGAAAGGTTCTCTCACATAGAATGATTCTAGGCTGAAAGGTTTTCTCACCTAAAATGAATCTAAGTCCTAGGACTCTAAGATGTGATGAGGCTTGTGGTGATTCCCCTAAATGACCTTTACATGATAGGAATGTGTGGTGAGTTCCCTTACTCCTAATTAGTTGAGCATGGGGAGTATGAAGTGATTACCCTTTATATATGTATGACTTCCAAGGCAAGCGGTGATTACCCATTAGCCTTTATGTTGATCATGGAGGCGATTATGTATGATCCTTATGTGATGATGTGGAGGCGAATACCTACATTACACATTAAAATGGATATGGAGGCGAATACCTATATCACCTTAAAATGAATATGGAGGCGAATACCTATATTCCTCTAATAATGAACATGGAGGCGAATAGCTATGATTCATTGATTGTATGACTAGAGGTGAATACCCTTGTCTTTATGATTCCATGATATGTGTGGCTTAAGGTGACTTCCTTTGTCCTTCATGATGAACTAAACATTTATTCCTTGAGGTGACTCCCCCTTGCATTTATAAACATGAGCGTGATTAGTTTGGATAGTAGTTCTAGATAACTCTCCAATACATGCATGACTAAGAGGTGATTACCCTTGTCTTTATGATGTTAAGATATGATGAACATGAATGATGAACCTAAAGTGTCTAGCTTAGCATGGGTAGGATTATGGGGTCTTGTTCATGCATGGCACAAGCTTGCATTAAGGTGACTCATGAGATGTTCTCTCTTATATGATGTATGCTTAGATAGGATTGTGCTATAGTTGCCTTCCTTGACATGATATGATTGACTAAGGTGATAGTTCCCTTGTCTATATGAAGTAAGCTAGTAATGAGACCAAAGTAGGGTAAATATGACTATGATGACTTCAAGGTTATGCTTGGTGTGAAGGTTAGTATGGGATGCATTTCATACATTGCACAATCGTGCTTTGAGGTTACTTAGGAGTATGGTTCCCTTATAGTAGAAAGGCTTAAGAGTTGACCATGTATGTAGGCTATGATTAAGATGACCAAAAAGGGATAATTGGCTTGGGTGGTATTATGGGATGATATTCATGCTTTGCACTTGTATGCTTTTGAGGTTACTTGAGAATGGTTCTATTATGGTAGAGATGACTAAGAGTCAATTATGCTTATATGATGCTTATGTTGAAGACTTTGCTTTTTATGATTATGACTTATCTCCTATGCTCATTAACTATGTCTTATGTTGAGTTATGATTATATGATGATTATGTTGGAGATTATGCTATGACTATGTTACTATCTCTTATGCTTATGTCTTATGTTAACTAACCATTTGAGATGCTTTTATGTTGTTATGCTAGCTATCATACTTTGTACATTTTGTACTAACGCATATTGCCTACATTCTAATCAAATGTAGGGTTTGGAGACTTGAGTGCTATCTTGAAGCTAGGTTTCTAAGGAGCTAAGGAGTTGAATATCTTTGTGAGTCCTCATAGCTTCGTGGAGAAACCCACCATTTCCTTTATGTCTTTTATTTCATGTTTTGAGACTATTGTATGGGCTGTGTCCCAAGATTTTATTCTAAAAGTTGTATAGATGGTTTGAGACAAAAGTATAGAAAGACCTCCACTTGTTTTTATGAAAATGACTTCGATTGTAAAAGTTTTAAAATTTCCTGTACTTTCTATTATCTTATGTTATGATATGCTAAGGGCTTGTATGAGACCCCTTCAGGGTCAAGTACGCCATTTTACGTCTAGGGGGTACCCCTAGGTCGTGACACTATATGAGACCTATACCTCCTACCATAAAGAGCCTCAAATTGTGCCATTCCAATGCTAGAATGATAACTATTATTATAAGCAAACTCAATCAAAGGAAATGATCATCCAAATTACCCTTGAAATCAATCACACAATCTCTTAGCATATCCTCTAAAGTCTGAATAGTACGCTCGACTTGTCCATCGGTCCGAGGGTGGAAAGTTATGTTAAGTTTCACTTGGGTGCTGAGACCTTTTTGGAACGACTTCCAAAACTGAGAGTTAAATTGAGTTCCATGATCAGAGAGAATTGACAAGGACACTCCATGCAACCTCACCAATTTCCGAATATAAAACTTGGGATACTCTTCGGCTGAAAGCAAAATCTTAACGGGAAGAAAGTGAACCAATTTCGCCATTTCATCCATATATAGAGCCAAATTGATGACGAGTGCGAGGTAAACCCTTAATGAAATTCATACTCAAATCTTCCCACTTCCATGTAGGAATACTAATGTCTTGAGCCAAACCACCTGGAATGCTCAACTTTCAATTGTTAAGAATTTGTAATTTAACCATAAATTTTGCAATATCCTTCTTCATCTCATTCCACCAATAGACCTCCCACAAATCACGATACATCTTGGTGAATCTCAGATGAATATAATACCAAGAACTATGAGCTTCTTTCAAACCTAATTCCTTAACTCATGAACATTCGAAACAAATAACAGACTGTGATATCGAAGGGCACCATCTCCCCCTTAGGAGAAAGCCTCGATGATTTTTTTGAAAATTGACTTTTTCAAATCAACTAATATCGGATGAAAGTCTTGCTTAGACTTCACATCTAATACAAGAGACGATTCAGAATCATTATGAACAATAACACCACCTTCATTAGAATCAACCAAGAAACATCAAATTGGGCCAATCTATGAACATCACGAACTAACTCTTTCTTATCATCCTCAACATGAGCAACACTTCCCATTAATAGTCAACTAAGAGCATCTGCCACCATTTTAGCCTTAATGAGATGATATAGGACACTCATATCGTAATCTATCAATAATTTAAGCCACCTTATTTGGCTAAGATTCAAATCCTTTTGACTGAACACATACTTCAAGCTCTTGGGTTGGTAAACACAACTACATGAAAACCATACAAATAATGTCTCCAAATATTTAAAGCAAACACTACCATCACTAACTCTAATTTCATGCACCTTTAATTGCCTTAAAGCATAAGCAATGTCTTTCCCATGTTACATCAAAACACAACCAAGACCAATTTGTAAAGCATCAAAATAAATCAGAAAATCATATGAAGCTTCCGACCATAGGAATTCACCTTCACTTTAGTCAAAGTCGTCAAAGGCAAAATAATAGAGGAAAATCCTTCCACAAATCTTCTATAATAACTGGCCAAACCAAACAAACTCTGTATGTTTGAAGCGGACAAAGGTCTAGGTCAATTCTTAACCGTCTTGGTTTTCTTAGGATTGACATGAATACCTTCACCGGAGAAAATATGACCAAGGGAAGCAACAGACCTTCAGAATGTCACTCTCATTCACCTTCAATTGGTGATAATCCGACTGAAGGTCAATCTTAGAAAAGTAACTCGCTCCTTGGAATTAATCAAATAAATCATCTATCCTTGGAATAGGATACTTATTCTTTATATTTATGGTAACCTTATTAAATTTCCAATAATCAATGCACATTCGGAAGGAACCATCTTTCTTTCAAACAAACAACATTGGAGCACCCCATAGAGAGATACCCGGTCTAATAAAACCCTTATCTAGCAAATCTTTCAATTGATCCTTTAACTCCTTGAATTCTGTCAGAACCATACGATAAGGAGGAATAGAGATAGACTGCATTTTTGGGAGAAAGTCAATACCAAAGTCTATTTCCCTTTTCGGAAGAATATCAAGAAGATCATCGGGAAACACTTCTAGAAACTCATTTACAATTGGAACTGACCCAAAAGTAGGAGTTTCAAAATTTGTATCCCTTATCCTAACAAGATGATAAATGAAACTCTTATAAATCATTTTCCTAGCCTTTAAGAAAGATATGAACTGACCCTTAAGAGCATAGTTTTCCCTTCCCATAACATGATAGGTTTGTTCGGAACCTTGAATGTAACCAATTGGATCCTATAATCTATGGAAGCATAACATGCATGCAACCAATCCATCCCAAGAATTATGTCAGAATCTAACATATCAAGCTCTACAATATCAACATCAGTGACTCTATGAGAAAATCGAAATAGGACAATTTCTATAAACTCTCGTAGCATCAATAGAATCACCAACCGGAGTAGAGACATGAATGAGATTAGAAAGGATTTCGGGTCCAATATCAAATCTCATGGACATATAAGGAGTAACAAATGGCAATGTAGCACCCAGATTAATTAAAGCATAAACATCAAGATGAAATACTTCCAATATGCCGGTCACCACATCCGGAGAACCCTCGTGATCTTGTCTAGTCTAAAAAGCATATAATTTATTTTGCTCTGGAGCACCGAAATTGAAACCACTAGGCTGAGCTTGTCTACCATCATTACCCTTGATAGCTTTCAACAGACAATCCTTCACTTTGTGACCAGTCTTCCCACAACCAAAACATACATCCATACCGACCAAACATTTTCCCAAGTGACCCTTTCCACACCTTTGACAAATAGGAGTAGAAGATCCATTTCCACCACCTCCTTAAAGCTTAGGGTTAGATACCCTATTCTTGTTGAACTTAGGCTCCGAAACATTAGAAGAACCTTGACCAGAAAACTTTTGCTAGAATTGAGGACACCCATGTCCTCCGAACCTAGAATGAGAAAAGTCACCATAACTGGTCCTTACCCTCTTGGACTCTCTTTCCCTTTTCTTGATATTTTCCTCTTTAATTTGTTGGGCATATATCATCAAATGGGAGATATTGATATCCTTAATCAACATGAAGGTACAACATTCTTTGACAACCATATCAGAAACACCTGAACTTGCTCATTCTTTCCCTAGAATCGAAAATCATTATCGGAGCATACTTAGCAAATTGAGTGAACTTCAAAGCATATTCCTTCACACTCATATTTCCTTGATGAAGATTGATGAATTCAAGTACTTTTGTTTCTCTCATCTCAAGAGGAAATAAACGACCAAGAAACGCTCCTTTAAATTTCTCTCAATCAAGAGGACCCTCTCTTCCTTTTATTGGTTAAACCAAATTTGAGAAACACCCTTGAGTTGATAAGTGGACAACTCTGCCTTCTCTACATTAAAATAACATAATTCTGACTATCGTGTATACCTTATCAATGAACTCTTGAGGATCCTCATCAACTTTCAACCCATGAAACTCTAGGGGATTCATCCTAGTGAAGTCATTTATCCTTGTCGCCGTCATGCCCACATTTGGATTCATGGAATCAATTACCTCTCAATTAGCTTGGACCGTCATAACTTGAGCCAACACTTGAAAATGACTCAGAATTTGGCATTAGTCACTTGTTAGGCAAAAGAGTCAACCGAAACTTGGATAACCTTAGGCTCCACATTGTTGCCCGCATTCATTCTCACGTAAGCTCTTCTAAGGGCCATATCATGAAAGTTATCAAACATGATTAAGGAGAATGATCTTTATTGAGATAGACTATATGGAACGAATTTAGAGTAATTAAAGAAGTGAAGTTTCCTAAATATTTAGTAGCCTTTTATTCATAAATATGGCGCGCTTCACACTCATAAACAAGTCTCTACTCAATGAGGCTTGTCAGACATCTTGGACCTTTTTCTAAAACCTTATGCTCTGAACACCAAGTTTGTCACGGCCCAAAATACACCCTAGACATGTCATTGCATATAGGACCCCGAGAGGTCCTACAAAAGCCACTAGACATACATTCATCACAATATAATAGAAAAAATAGAATAGATAAGGTACTCTTATATTATGAAAGGAACATAAGTGCAAAAATATACTAAGTCTCGACAAGCCAATCTAAAACATCAAGAGTGAATGGAACGTAACTCATACACCACATACAAATTCTCAAAAGTAAAGTCTTCGTGGTCTCTCCCTCAGAGTATGAGGACTCACCAATCCAAAGCAATAGGTAGCAATCCGTATCTAGCCACGAGCGGAAGGATAGAAAGCATCGAACCCTACATTATTAAACAATTTAGGCACAAGTATGCAGTAGCACATAAAATATAGTAAGTATGAGGGATATGCATAATACATGAAACATGATCATAAATGGGACGTAATAAAAAATATGATATGCATGACCAAGCTAAAACATAGTAAAACCTTTAAATAAGGATCATAAATCATGAAAATGGTCAATGCATCTTAAAATCATCATGAAATCTTCATAAAACCTTTAAATGTAACTTAGTTCATATTTTTGGGATATTAACTTTAACCGACAATAGACCATGTGAGCTATAACATGGAATCTGATGTAACTCCCACACTGAGAAGGGAGAGTATACTTACCAAGGTAGAACTTTGTATCATTCATATGCTATTTTTGAATCCACTAGCTAGGTCATTTAAGATAATTCAACAGGAGCACGTAGTTTGAAATTAGATATTGCTACTAGAGACTACCCTATTTGAGCCTCCATCTCAATGTTCTCTCGGTTCTAAGTTAAATCTCAATAGACTAGATAAATTCAATTATCAAGCATAACATTAGGATAGACAATAATCAACATACCAATCCAAATCATAAAGTCATCATAGAGTAGATCCTTAAATCATGATTCATACATATGTGAGAAAACCTTTAACTACCATGATTTCTTAATATGTGAGAAAACCTTTCACAATTTCATTGATGCTTATCTTAAAAGAAATCTTAGATCATAAAACATCTTTTCATAAATCATGTATAGCTTTCATAAATCATCATTCATAAATTCATAACTTTCTTCAAAAATTCATCATCATAAATATGTATCATGCATAGGTCCATATGAAATCAATTTAAAAACATATAATTGAATCAAATCATGCATAATAAGATTGAAATCAAGTAATTGAATAATAAAAAATAAGACCTATGGAGAATTGAATGATAATCTAACTAACTTTAGTGGAATTGAATTGGAGAACTAAGAAATCTTTGGGACCCAATAGATGAATGAAATCCATTGGTGAATTCCTACATTCCTTGATGATCAAAGCCTAAAGAAATGGAGGAAAAAGGATACTTGAAGCTTGGAACCCTTACTTTCTTCTTTGAACTTGAGGGAGAATTAGAGGATGAACTTGGATGAGATTTGAGAATTTGAGAGAATGAGAGGGTTTGGGTAGATTTTGGAATAGAAGGGTAGTTATATGACTTAGAATTACAGTAAAAACAACATAGTATAGGTATTAAATACATATGAAAACACCCAAATACCCTTATTAAATAAATGTCAAACAGTCCTACAGGTTGGACTTACGGTCCGTAGAAGTTTCTACGGTCCGTATTGGTCAACTGTAGAACTAACTTTAGAAACCCAAAATTTATCCAACAATCCACGGAACGTACTTCTATGAGTCGTTGACCTTTCTACCATCTGTAGACCCCATCCGTAGTCCTCAACTTTGAGTCCAAAATTTCACTAAATGTAGAACCATTCTACGAAACCCATCTACGTTCCGCGAAACTTTATACGGCCTATTGTTCTCTTCCGTAGACCGAGATCCTAATTCAATCCTCTAAATCCTTCCTACGTATGTCATCTACGGCTCGTCTGAATTCCTACGATTCGTCCTGTCAAGTCGTAGGTCAGACTTCAGAAACTTAAAATCCCAAAAACTCAACTCCAGGTCTACGACTTCCTCCTTATTGTCCGTAGGACATCCTACTGTTTTAGATAGGACTCGTAGATCACAACATCGGTGAATTTTATATAACTTTTCTTGCCAACTCAACTTTTCAATTTTCGAGGTGTTACATTAGTAGTTCAAAGATTAGTAATGCATGGATTAGTAATGCATAGTTTATTTTTTTATCAAGTGTTTGGTTCATTGCTTCCCACCATTATCTTGTGTTTGGATAAAAACTCTACAAAAAGCTTCTTCCCAATTATACCCTTGAATTATTGTGAGATTTTCTAGTTCATGTAATCGAGTCAAGGTAGACAATTGTCAGACAATATTATTATTTTTATGGCATTCTAACTAGCTAGGAAAAAAATAATTTTGTTGCCATATTTGTTATTTTTGCACTTGAATTAGTTGAGGGTAAATAATTTTCATCTTAATAAATTGATCACTCACAAAACGTCAATTTTCAATTTAAAAAAGATAGACCATCCACTTTAAAACAAAAGACGGTAAACAATAGTAAAATCGAATAAACCATAATTTCGCTTAAAATTACAATAGTAAAATCGTATGTATTACAATTGGATATTTAATATGTATACAATTTTATAAATTGTTCAAAATACAAATAATTAGAAAACCACACGCGCGCGCACACACACACACATATATATATATCAAAAAATAATTATTATATTTTTACCGGCCATAAGGCATTCCCCATGAGAACATGATCATTGCAAGTTAATATTTGCCAGTTCAATTAGTAAATGTTAAACGACTCACATTTTAAATATTGTATTGAATTTATTTAGCAACAAACAACTCTCTTTAAATAATTAAATTTGTAAGCTAATTTATTTAAATAAATTTACTAGTACTAATATAAAACATAAAATCAAGAAAATAAACAAAATGATTAAAATGATTTGAGGGATATTTTTGTCTTTATATACGTTAATCCCAAAGTATTAAATTCGTATTACTAACAACAAAATGGAAGATATTAGTAATACATCTTATAATACCATGTAGGGTGTATAACTAATCCACGGATTAGTTATACATAGGCCCAACATTCCTACCAAACATAGTACTAAATAATACCATACATAATACATGGACTATTTCTCCTAATACTTCCTACCAAACGACCCCTTAGAGGGTTAATTGTGTAACTTATGTTGTCTAGGTATTGATCAAAGCTCAATGGTTCAAAAATATCAAATCTACCGATTGAGTGAGCATATCCGATATATGTTCACTATGGAAAGTTCAAAGGAAAAACCTATTTATCCTAAGACAATTAATTCTTACTTACGAATCAAACAGTTTTTCATGCATATGTTTTAACAATATAGTCATTCTCCATTCATGTGGGGACTTGTTAGGTTTCTTTAAGGGTAAGCTTTAAGAGAAAAGAGTGTGTGAACTGAAAAATAGAGGGAACATAAAGTTCATATTTCTCCCTCATTGGTGGTGAAGAAGAGATCTTTTGTGCGTCTAATAAGAAATACTCTTTCTAGATGTTAAAGAGCTTAGAAGAGGATCTTCCCTCACGACATCGTCGCTCGCTCGCTCACTTGCTTTGGCTCTAACTCTGACTTTGCAAATGATGTGATTGATCGATAATTTTTTAGACAAAATTTATTTAGCATACTCATCAATTAATTTTTTCCTGATATTGATATTAATTCATTAAATTTTATTTATTAATTAATTCACATAATTTATTCGTTAAATAATTCACAAAATTAATTTAAAAGTTGCGAAAAATATATATTTAAAAAGGGCATTTTCCTTTCAACCAGACATTTTTTCTCAACATGCACCATACATGTTATGAACAGGTGAGTTCGCAGCTCTTCAACTCAGATCATTGACTATAAATAGTGAAGTCTTTCCTCAATTTCTTCATCGAATTCAATTTTTCTATAGTATATATTTTCTTATAATTAAATATTGAGTTTTCATATTATTAGTTGTTGACTTTTGAGTTCGCTGAAGTTATTAAAGTTTGAGGTATTACTACTTCTTTAACAATTATATCTGTTTCATCTTAGGAGGAAGTACGTTATATATCCATAACCTCAAGTACAATGAGAGAATTAAATTCCTTAAGGTCCTATAGTGAATTATGTGGTCTAAGATATTTTCTGATTTTATATTCTATTTTCTAGTCTACTACATTTTTCTGATGCGAAATTTTCAAAAAAAATAAATATTTACAATTCACAGCTACACTTTGATTTGCTACGCATTTGTATTATTATATTTTTGCGGATTTTGGAGAGAAAAATACAAATGCAAACTGATTTGTATCAAAAGGAATACATATTAATTAGGAGGAGAGAAGCGAGCGAGATCGAGAGACGGAGAAGAGAGGATTGTATTTTGTATTTATTTTGCATAGTATTATTTATTCATTTAATGCATTACTGTTTTGTATTTTGTATCAATTGTATTCGAAATGCAATGAATACGAATGTATTCATCATTTCTTTGATTAGATACAATTGATACATACTACATTTGATAGAGAAGATGAATACATATTGTATTTGTATGAATACAAATATAGTAGATACAAAAATACAAATATAGTTTTTCAAATACAATTGATATAAAATACAAAACTCTCACCTATATATGATTGAATACAATTGATACATAATACATTCGAATAAATTTGTTCTTATTGGCAGGAGATAGAGATTGCTACAAAACAACGTATAGTGATTTTTTTAAAACTATAGTTCGTTTTCCATAAATATGTTGACATTTTTGTCTTGTTCCATAATTTTCTCTTTTCTGATTCTCTTTATAACACAAACTAATAACATGACTCATTTGATCAAATTAATGATCTCGATAGAAAACTAAAGTAAACAAACTTATTAAAATTATTTAAAATTGTTTTACTGAAGCTATAAAACTATTTTGAAAAATTTATTATTCAACTATTTCTTCAATCTCATTAAAAATATTTGTGTTATCTCATCTCAGATGGTTGAATATAAAAAATTGAAATATTTAAATTAAATCGGCTATTGATAATCGAAAAAATTTAAAAATATTTTTTCTGTTGGTTAAATTTATTTAACTTTCATTTTATTTTTTTTTTGAAAACCAACCGCTATTCTATTTAACTCATCTTATAAATTATGAGGTACAAAATCAATGATTGAGAGGATTTATGAAAATTTAAAAATTTAACCACATGGAATCCCAAATTTAATAGTATTAGAGTACAATCTAAACTAATGTATGACACACATAAATTCATGGAAGGAAATAAACAAATAGATGCTCCTCAAACTTCTAATTATATGAAAGTGTATCTTGGTCTTAATACTTTTGACGAATGTGATTTGGTAAATATATTAAGCAGGGATTGAAAAATATTATAGATGAGAAGGCAAAATTAACTTTTATCATAGTGAAGGATCCGTGATAGTATATTTTCAATAATTTATAAGATGGTTTGAGATATGCTAACTATTTAAGAATCATCAATAGCTTCATAGTCTACTTTCAGCACAACAAGAGTTTCAATCGGAGACCACAAACATTAATTAGTATAAGACAACTTGGAGACATTAGTGCCATTTCGAGATTGATCAAACACTGAACAAATAAATTATGAACTGTCAAGATTAAATACCCAATCAGAAGTTGAATTAGATTTAATAGTAATGATGACATGGACGCAGTTTAAATAGAACCCTTCATAGAAGGTCATTCATCCTTACACTATACCCCAGACTTAAACTACATTCTTAAAGTATCATTTTTAGCAAAAAAACATCCTTCAAATATTTAAAAGTGAACAATTTTCATCCTTCTACTTGAATTTATCAGATCCACAAAAATCAAGTCATCTCTTCGTAATTATTATTCTTAGATACACCAAAAATACTATCGTAAAATTTATCGGTAATTGAGTTTAGCATTATGCAAAAAAAATTAATTTGACAATTTCATTTATTTTTTCATGTAATTTGATAATATAAATATTATTATTTGAATATGTTTCTTCTCAATTGAATATGCTAGAAGTGGCGTTTGTTGGAGACTTCCGCTTTTAATAATGTAGAATGAAACTCAAATACGAGAAATAATCAATATTTTGATCACTTCAATATCAGATTGGCCTAGAGATTTATCGATCTAAATACAGTTTGACTATGAAAAAGTAAAGATAATTAAGCTATAGCTTCTTTCCGTTACTAATGAGAAAAAGAGCAGATCATGTATCCTCAGACCTTCCAAACATTTTTTGTTTCAGTAAGTAATAGTGTCTAATATTTTTAATATTCTTTTCAGGAACTTCTTATAGGAGGTAATGAAATTATGCAGGAAAACTTTTGTTGATAGTCAAGTGAACTGCTCATATTTTTGTAGGATCCCTTAGTTTTTTGATGGTATCTAATAGAAGGATGAAAATTGTTCACGTTTATATACTTAAAGGATGTTTTCTGCTAAGAATGATTCATTAAGGATGTATTTTAAGTTTGGGGTATAGTTTAAGGATATTTTGGGCCAAAATACCATTGCGTTTTATTCATTTCAATAAAAATAAATTTAAAATCTTTTATCCTTGAATTTCATTGTTTATTGTCTTATATTTAATACAAATCTATTTTTACATTTCAAATCTTTTTTATTACTATAGAGTTTAAGAGCCTGTTTGGTACTGTTGCGAAAAAATGTTTATTTTTAGAAGCATTTTTTAAAAATAGCTTTTGAGCAAAATACTCTTAAAAAATAATTTGTTGTTTGGATAATTCATTTGAAAAGTACTTTTGATAACCAAATTGTGTTTGACTAATCTTTTTTAAAAGGTGTTTTTAAGAGTCAAATTACAAAAAGGCAAGTATCAATGTACTTTTAATGTTAAGATTATATAATAAAGAGAGAAACTATTTTAAATATCTATTATTAAGAAAATCAATTAATTATTTTTATCTTTATTAAATTAACATGTGCATACTCAAACATTCAATCAAATTAAATATTAATATAATATCAACATGATGATTTAAATATAATTAAAAATATCAAGAAAAATAAATTTAAAAATTATTCCACAAATTAAAATCATTACATATAAAATATTCACCACAAAAATAAAAAGGTCCTTCATACATCACAAAATTGTTACTTGTTAGTTGTTACCTTTTTCGGAGGGCTAAAACCTTTTTAAAAAAAATTAATCCTGCAAAAATGTTACTAATTTTTTTTCTATTCCTGCATAAAAATACGTAAAATAATTAATTGTGTTTGACTAATCTTTTTTAAAAGGTATTTTTAAGAGTCAAATTACAAAAAGGCAAGTATCAATGAACTTTTAATGTTAAGATTATAGAATGAAGAGAGAAACTATTTTAAATATCTATTATTAAGAAAATCAATTAATTATTTTTATCTTTATTAAATTAACATGTACATACTTTACATTCAATGAAATTAAATATTAATATAATATCAACATGATGATTTAAATATAATTAAAAATATCAATCAAAATAAATTTAAAAATTGTAACGACTTGTTCCCGTCATTATAGAAAGGCCAATGGGGAAAGAATTGGGGAAAAAAAAACTTTTGAGTAGTAACTTGGAATTTTCCAACCTAGTCAGATTTGGACGAAATCAGAGTCGTTAAGGTGTGGGGAAATCAGATAACAATCGGGTGACTTATTTATGATTTTGATTATATGAGTGGTTAGATAAGTCGTTAAGGAATCTGTATGACTTTACGAAATTGAATTCGGGTGACTAGAACTCCCGAAATCGATCTTAGCGTGAACGGTATTTTCTGAGCGTCGTTGGTTTGTTGTGAAATGGGGGTCTTGGAATTATTGAAATAGCTCACTGGTTTCGTGCAAGCCGCTGGGGCGGGATTTTTGCCGCCAGGGCGGGGCCGCTGTAGCCGGGTAAGGAGCGTTGTGGCGAGTCCGACGCGACTTAAGGTCGTAAATAAACCCCAAAACGTCTTTATTATGCACTTTTTGATTTTTAGACCTAAGGAACGAACCTCAGGCGATTCTTGACAGTTTTTCACCATTCTTGAGGCTAAAGGTAAGGTTTTCACGCCCCGAATAAGTTTTTCAATCCGTAGAACGTAGTTTCATGGGTAATTATCGATGGGTAAGGGTTTTGATCTGGAAATTATGGTGGAAAAAGCCCTAATCTGGGTATGAGGATCATGGGTATGATCTAGGGTTGATAGAATTGTTAGTAATTCGGGCATTTAGTTATTGTTTATTGATTCCCGTGTTATATTGATCATTTGTAGACCAAGAACAAGCAGAACAAATTCAGAATGGGAAGAATCAAGTTTCTTAGGGGATTCAAGCTTGTTTCGAGGTAAGTGATGGTTGTGATTTCATGTTGGTGTGATATATGTTTGTAATTGCTCATTATAATGCATGTATGTATGCGAATGTTGCATTATTGATCACCCTAATCGTAAATGAGGATAATTGAAGATGATTGTGACAATATACATTATGATTGTGATTGTGGTTTGTTGAATGGATCGGTTACCATGTTTCGGCATAAACATGGGATCGGTTGCCACATTCCGACATAAACATGGGATCGGTTGCCATGTTCCGGCATAAATATGAGATCGGTTCCCACGTTTCGACATAAACATTGGATCGGGTACCAAGTTCCGGTATGCTAACAGTTTGGGTGTGGGTTCCATGAGAGGATCATTGAATTGGGTTCTGTGAGAGGACCATTAGGTTGTGTTGTGTATCTACTTGTGATGATTACGTTCATATCTAATGATAATTGATATTGGAAGACTATATGTTTCTCTAAATTGATAACCAATGTGTATTATTGAGAACATGTGATGCTACATTGATCCTGAAAAGATGACTAATAATGTATATGCTCGGTATATGCTTGTTTTATAATGTTGTGGTTACTTACATGTGTTTCACTTATTAGGATAGCCGCGTGATCTTACCAATACATTGTGGTTGTGTACTGATATTGCACTTGCTTATTCTTTGTTGAGTACAGGGGGTCTTCAGGCGGCTATTAATAGACCTCAGCTAGGTGATTATTGAGCGTGACCAGATTCAAGGGTGAGCCAGTTCTTTCAGGCTGCCATTGATCTTTCTTGTTTAAGTCCACCCTTTTCGGACTTAGACTATTTGTTTAAGGTGTTTTGTTTAGCTTAGGGGTTGTACCCCTTGTTCTTAAACTTGTCGTTAGTTGAGTTTTGGTATAATGACTTTCAGGTTCTAGGGGTTGTTCTTCCGCATTAGTTTTGTTAAGTTATTTGTTTAAAACTTGGGGAGTTTATGGGAACTCCATATTTCTTTTAGTCATTTAAACATGCTTTCGTATCTTTAAATGCTTTAGTTTTCATTAAGTTGTTTAGTTTGGGTTGTAGTAATGGTTCTCCCACCGAAGGGTTAGTGTGGGTGCCAATCACGACGGTCTGGGTCATGGTAAAGTTGGTATCAGAGCCCTAGGTTCGTTGATCTCATTGTACCAAAACGAGTCTAGTAGAGTCTTGTGGAACGGTACGATGACGTCCGTACTTTTATTCGAGAGGCTATAGGACTTGAGGAAAAACTCACTTCTTTCTACTCCTTCGTGCTATGACTTGAATCCAATTGGTATCTGGTGATACAAATTGGTATATTTCCTCCTTCACTCTATGGTCTGAGCTAGAGCAACAATAGTGGTAACACTATTACTAGCAAGAGAGGATGTGTATAGACTACCGACAGTTGAATAGGGTCACCATTCAGAAAAAGTATCAATTGCCTCAGATAGATGACCTTTTTGACCAATTGCAAGGTGCATCGGTTTTCTCTAAGATTGATTTAAGGTCTTGTTACCATCAGTTAAAGGTTGAGGCAGTTAAGAATGGGTTTGACCAAGTTCTATGATTGAAATTAGCAGTTTTGTGGGGCTCGCTAGCTACTATTGTTGCTTGTGGTATGGGTTGAGTCCAATTGGTATCTCAATGAAGTGAACTAGACGACGTAGTCTCGACTGAAGGGACACAAGCAAGTTAATTGGAACTGAGAAGGTTTCAATTGGTATCTGGCCTTAGGGGCCGTATAAGGCATAGATTATCAGTAATGGTCGTCTATGGAACAAACTATTTAAAGAATTTGGACTTGTCTGCAAGTTGTAACTACTTGAGTGTCGTGAAACTTGTTGTGAAAAGAAAGTCATCACGAGATTAGGTACAAGGGTCTAGATAAATTACGATGTGGTTCGTAAGCGAGAAATCTGGACATGCATTGCGACCAACTGATAACCGTGTGACAATCTGGGTATATCCTGGGGATATGTGTGTGGTAGTGTTGAAATGATGTAATAGGATTCTAAAGTGCGTACTTCGTTGGGTTGATCGGAGGGGAGGGGGGGTAGACAACGATTGTCCTAGCTAAAGAGATTTTCCTAGACAAAATCTCAGCCATGTCTCCCCTATTTTTCCCTAGTCACAATTATGGATCCGAATCATACCCGAACTAACCCCCGTGATCTAATTCAGTGTTCAGCAATCGAATATAAGTTATAAGGTGTGTTAAAATAATGGAGAACTTGGGCATATGAGGAGGAATTCAGTGAGGCCGTGGAGGTTGGGGAAATGGTAATGCAAGTAGAGGAGTAGTGCATCCAGGCAAAGAGGTTGCTTGTCAAGACGACAGGGCTCAGTTATATGCTTTTTCGGGCAAGATCGAGTTTAAGGTGTGTGATGCAGTGGTCACTAGTACTACTCTTGTTTGTGCCCAGATGGCTATTGTTTTGTGTGATCTGGGTTCTACTTATTCGTACGTGTTAGTTCAATTGCCTTGGGATTTGATATGGTTTGTGATATACCTGATGTCCCTATTCATGTTTCTACCCCAGTTGAAGAGTCAGTCATAGTCACCCATGTGTATCGTGTTGTCCTGTTGTGGTTATGGATTTTCAGATTTGGGTTGATGTGGTTATGATGGATATGACTGACTTGATATAATCTTAGATATGACTTGGTTGTCCCCCTATTATTCCGGGCTTAATTGTAATACTAAGTCGGTAACTCTATAGATCCCCGGTAGGGAAAGATTAGAGTGGGAAGGGGTGTACAAGCCTAAGCTAGCTAAGATCATATCCTTCATTCTGGCTAAGAAACTAGTGGGCAGGATTGTTTGGCATAATTGGCACATAATCAGGATGTTGAGGTTGAGTCTCCCTCTATTGAGTCTATTTCTTGTGGTGTCAGAAGTTAGAGAAGTTTTTCCTACTGATTTGTCTAGTATGCCTCCGAATAGAGATATAGATTTCTGCTTTGACTTGGAAACTGGCACTCACCCCATTTTCATCCCTCCGTATCGTATGGGTCCGGCAGAATTAAGAGAGCTTAAGGCTCAAATCCAATAGTTTCTTGATAAGGTTTCATCCGTCCTAGAGCTTCCCCGTGGGGTGCTCCTATCTTGTTTGTTAAGAAGAAGGAGGGTGGTATAAGGACTGGTGAATTTATCTGAAGCCATAAATAAGTGGATTGATACCAGAATGACCAGCTTATGAATAAAGAAAGTCTCATTGAGTATACCTAGGTAAAGGAAATTTAAGTAT
Organism: Solanum acaule; assembly: GCA_036250505.1. Classification (NCBI taxonomy): domain Eukaryota; kingdom Viridiplantae; phylum Streptophyta; class Magnoliopsida; order Solanales; family Solanaceae; genus Solanum; species Solanum acaule. The sequence continues at coordinate 27,046 of JAJOOR010008117.1, forward strand.
TTAGCAAGAAGGTGCGTATAAAATGGGGTTAGTCCTGTGAATTTGATGAGTGTACCTAAGTTTGAGGCGTCATGTTAATGAAAAAGGTTGACTTCGTAGTGATAGTCAAGGCTGACGGAGCGTAATGGCAATAAGAGTTCGTGATGGATTGTAACGGGATGCAACTATATAATAAAATTGTTGGTTAAGTGAATTTATGTATAGTAATTACGACTTGCGAGTATCTAAGGTTGTGATTTTCTAATACTGGTGAGTAACGTGGTTGTATGGAAAGTTTTAAGAGATGGTGGGACACCATTCAAATAGAAATTAAAGAGCTAGCATCATAATGAAGAAAAATGTAGTATAAGGTAGTACAACCTTTAGAGAGAGGCGAGAGCAAGAATATTTTATTGGATTCTTAAGGTTAAAGAGGTATTTTTAGAGGGGTAGATAATTGGGTTCAGAGACGCGTGATTTCATTGTTTTGTTATGGCTATGGTAATAGTGTCATGAGTCTATCAGATGGGTTAAAAACTATTGAAAAAGACTTGAGAAAGGATTGTGCAGACATTAGCATGAGCGTGATGATAAGTGCTTGTTTTTGTTTTTGAGTCTAGTAATGAGTACGATTGGATTGTTAGCGAAAGATATTGTAAGATTGATGGAGATGCGATCGATGATAAGTGAAGATCCATGATTTCATAAAAATCTTCAAGGTTGTGTTATGAGTTACAATTCAGATTTTTCATTGTATGTCTACATTCATGGTGATATATTTGTCGAGGTATGAATTTGTAAGGTGAGAAATGATTAATTGTATCAGGTAGTAAACCTTTGAAAGGATTTACACTTGGTTTGAATTGTAAAGTTTATTACTTTTGATTGTTAAAGTATCTAAGAAAGGTTTTCATTTAAAAAATGTTGGTTTATAATAAGGTAAATGGTCAGAGTGTTTATGATGGTTGTTAGTATTGTGAGTATGATTCACTAGCTATGCTCTCGTGTGTTTTCACTTTTGTGGGTGGATCCCTAGTGGTGGATCAGGGGTACCACATCCTGCGATGTTCTCTTGGTTGAATGGGAAGATTGGGAAGATTTGGTTATTTCGAATGACATAATTGGTGTTTTCTTGGAGTTGTTAAAGTATTTTAGTGGTTTAACATATACCACCTTGCTTATGAGAATTTATAGAAGAGCTACCATGTGTATTTGTGGTTGTCCGGCAATCTTAATATTCCTCTAATCGTCGAGGTCATGTATCGATTATGTGTGGTTGAATGTGGGGATCATTAGGTCCAATTCTACTGTTCTTAAGAGGTAATCTACAATTACTAAATCTAGCATTTTGATAGTGTTGTAGGAGAGGTTTTATTCTTGGACATATCCCTTGATGAGTATCTGATTTCTAAAGATCAAATTGGTTATAACTTAAGCTCATGGGAATTTATGTTGTGAGATGGAGATATTGTTAACTATGATTGTTTGGGTATTATGAGTGTGTGTTGGTTGATTCAGGTTCACTTCTATTTGTAGCGAGTTTTGACTTAGAATTTTATCATGCTTAAGTGCTAAAAGATTCGTCTGGATGATTGTGTCAATGTCCTTGATAACATGTTGTAGACGTGTGTACGATCAACTTTGGTGGTTGTTGGGAATCGCTTTTGTTGTAGTTAAGTTTACATATAACAATATTTATCACTCGAGTATTGAGATGACTTCATTGAGGCATTGTATGGGAGGATGTGTAGGTGTTCAATTGGTTGGTTTGAGGTTGAAGATGTGAAACCTTTGAGAGTTGATTTGGTGAAAGATGTTCAGGGTAAGGTGAGAAGTATCCAATCTAAGCTTCTAGCAACCCAGAGTCGATAGAAAAAGTATGTGGGACAAGTATCCCCAATTATTCGACGATTCAGATACTACTCGATTCTTGCTTTAACCATTTTCTCCTAGTTTGTCACTTAGGGACGAGTGATGGGTAAATTGGTATCTATTGTAATGACATGTTCCCGCCGTTATAGAAAAGCCAACGGGGAAAGAATTGGGGAAAAAAAAAACTTTTGAGTAGTAACTTGGAATTTCCCAACCTAGTCAGATTTGGACGAAATCAGAGTCATTAAGGTGTAGGGAAATCTTGTAACAATCGGGTGACTTATTTATGATTTTGATTACATGAGTGGTTAGATAAGTCGTTAAGGAATCTGTACGACTTTACGGAATTGAATTCGGGTGAGTAGAACTCCCAAAATTGATCTTAGCATAAACGGTATTTTCTGAGGATCGTTGGTTAAAGGTGTGTTGTGAAATGGGGGTCTTGGAATTATTAAAATAGGTCACTGGTTTCGTGCAAGCCGCTGGGGCGGGATTTTTGCCGCCAGTGCGGGGCCGTTATAGAGGGGTGAGGACCGTTGTGGCTGGTCTAACACGACTTAAGGTCGTAAATAAACCCCAAATAGTCTTTATTCTGCACTTTTTGATTTTTAGACCTGAGGAACGAACCCCAGGCGATTCTTGACAGTTTTTCACCATTCTTGAGGCTAAAGGTAAGGTTTTCACTCCCCAAATATGTTTTTCGATTCGTAGAACGTAGTTTCATGGGTTATCGATGGGGAAGGGTTTTGATCTGGAAATTGTGGTGGAAAAAGCCCTAATCTGGGTATGATCTAGGGTTGATAGAATTGTTAGTAATTCGGGCAATTAGTTATAGTTTCTTTATTCTCGTGTTATATTGATCATTTGTAGACCAAGAACAAGCTGAACAAATCCGGAAAGGGAAGAATCAAGTTTCTTAGGGGATTCAAGCTTGTTTTGAGGCAAGTGATGGTTGTGATTTCATGTTGGTGTGATATATGTCTGTAATTGCTCATTATAATGCATGTATGTATGCGAATGTTGCATTATAGATCACTCTAATCGTAAATGAGGATAATTGAATAATTGTATGCCATGAATCACCTCTTGTTGTATGATTGTGAGAATATACATTGTGATTGTGATTGTGGTTTGTTGAATGGATCGGTTGCCACGTTTCGGCATAAACATGGGATCGATTGCCATGTTCCGGCATAAACATGGGATCGGTTGCCACATTCCGACATAATTATAGGATCGGTTTCCACGTTCCAACATAAACATTGGATCGGGTACCACATTCTGGTATGCTAACAATTTTGGTGTGGGTTCCACGAGAGGATCATTGAATTGGGTTCCGTGAGAGGACCATTGGGTTGTGTTGTGTATCTACTTGTGATGATTACGTTCATATCTAATGATAATTGATATTGGAAGACTATATGTTTCTCTAAATTGATAACCAATGTGTATTATTGAGAACATGTAATGCTACATTGATCCTGAAAAGATGACTAATAATGTATATGCTCGGTATATGCCTGTTTTATAATGTTGTGGTTACTTACATGTGTTTCACTTATTAGGATAGCCGCATGATCCTACCAATACATTGTGGTTGTGTACTGATATTGCACTTGCTTGTTCTTTGTTGAGTACAGGGCGTCTTCAGGCGGCTATTGATAGACCTCAGCTAGGTGACTATTGAGCATGACCAGATTCAAGGGTGAGCCAGTTCTTTCAAGCTCCCATGGATCTTTCTTGTTTAAGTCCACCCTTTTCGAACTTAGACTATTTGTTTAAGGTGTTTTGTTTAGCTTCGGGGCTGTACCCCTTGTTCTTAGACTTGTCGTTAGTAGAGTTTTGGTACAATGACTTTCAAGTTCTAGGGGTTGTTCTTCCGCATTAGTTTGGTTAGTTATTTGTTTAAAACTTGGGGAGTTTATGGGAACTCCATATTTCTTTTAGTCATTTAAACCTGCTTCCGTATCTTTAAATGCTTTAGTTTTCATTAAGTTGTTTAGTCTAGGTTGTAGTAATGGCTCTCCCACCGGAGGGTTAGTGTGGGTGCCAATCACGACGGTCTGGATCGTGACAAAAATTATTCCACAAATTAAAAATCACTACATATAAAATATTCACCACAAAAATAAAAAGGTCCTTCATACATCACAAAATTGTTAGATCATCTCCAATCCAACACCAAATTTTACATCAAATCCTAAATTTGGTGTAAAATTTGGTATTTTGAGATCCAATCCACACCAATTTTTACACCAAATTTGGTGTGTGAATAGTGTTACATCAAATTTGGTGTAACACTATTCATCACATAAATTCACTTTTTAAATATTTTAATATTATTTTATCATACAAACTTTTAATTAAACATTATATAAATAATATATTTTAATTAAATCTCTTGTATATTTAATTATTTTTATGTAATTTTTCTATAATATTAATTTTAGATATAAAATTTAGCTTTTTATAAAATTAATTTTTCTATATATGACTTTTTAAAAAAATTAAATTTATGTTAATTCTACTATAAATTATAATTGGATATAACTACAATTAACCTTCACCAAAAATTAAAAATGCAAACATTGCTCATTTTGAACTACATAATGCATTAATAGAGCATTTATGGGAGCACCGTAGTGATCTTGAAAGTTGAATATTTATGTAGAATTTAAAATAATTTTTTCAATTATGTAATGTTTATTTAATTGCATTTCATTAATGATTTCACTTTTATTTGTATTATCCATTGTAATATTTGCTAGCAATTTATATTATTTAAAAAATTATGGTACAAAATAATTTTATATTAAACAATTATAAAAGGAAATAATATGAATTATATATGGTGAATGTTTTAGAAAGAATTTGTTTTATGAAATAAGAAAATATAAATGAAATAAGAAATAATAATATAATAATAAAGAGAGAAAAATATTCCTTTTTGGTGTAAAAATTGATGCAGTGGGTTGGAGTTGATTACACTAAAAATAGTGCTGACACCAAAATTGAAGTAAAATTTGGTGTTTGGGTTGGAGATGCCCTTACTTGTTAGTTGTTACCTTTTTCGGAGGGCTGAAACCTTTTAAAAAAAATTAATCCTGCAAAAATGTTATTAATTTTTTTTTCTATTCCTGCATAAAAATACGTAAATTAATATATAAAATATAAAGTATAAAAGTAGATGAACCGTGGCATGTCTCATTGAGATTGAGCCATTGAGGTGAGGTTTGCTACTTCGCCACACAAAGCAATAACAGTGAAAGCCAAAAGTAGATCTACAATGTGTCTCTATATATACAAACAACCAAAAAAGTGTTACCCGTTGTATTGTATTGTATGGACAAGGAACATACAACAGGTGTTACAGAACTGCCCTAACATCACCTTTATCATCTTCAGGAATCAATACATCAAAATCACTGACAGTCCATTCAGCAGTAGCTCCTTGGCTGCTAACATATATTTCCGTACCAACATTAAGTGAAGACCACACACGCTTTGCTGGTTTTGTTCCTGGATCCTGTATAAGTAAGATCACAACAAATTAGTCGTTTAGGTATATCCAGAATCGACCATCTGCCTGAGTACTGCAGCAGTGTATATCTGCTTAATCTATAGAGGCAGATGCAATATAATTTAAAAAGGCTCAACTAAACCCAATATACTTTCCACATAGTGTGTGTATTAATTTATATAAGTATATATATTATGTGTATGTGTGAAACAAAGCACTGACACTTCAACAAATATTAAGTTCCAAATCCATGATTGCAAATGTGCAATGTGTTCAGTGGTGAGAATATAAAAGTTGAACCCAACAAGTTCAAATCTTGTATCCGCCTTTGTATGCATCTATTGAATGGGGTCATTTTAAGCAAAGTTGACCTCCCATAAAGAGAAGCAAGCTCAAAACTAAAGACAGGATATTGGCGTATTAGCTCACAAGTACAAAATGAAATGCATTCTAAAGCTCAAAGGAAATGTAAATCTGAATTCATGCTTTCTTGTTATCAAGCATTAAGCTCTCTCACATCCTTGTAGCTTACTAGGTTTCTGAAAAATTAAATACAGTAGAACCATTTTGATCATGATAAACCTTTTATGCTTGAATCTTACGTTCCTAGTTTTACAGAGTCAAAATCAAGTAGAAAACTGTTAGAGATCCAAAAACATTGGATATAAGAAACACAAGTAACCAAATATATCATCCATGTTAGATCCACAGCACCTACTAAGTGAAAGCACTGGACAAATCAGCAGCAACACGAAGAAAACGACACTCCCTTCTGCAGAATTTACAGGCAAGATTATGCAAGAATTAGGGTTACCTGGTAAAAGTATAACCGATTAGATAATGCTCCTACATCAAGCTCCCAACTCCTAGCATCACCAATCCACCCCTCTCCGTGTTTTGAAGGATAACCATACACAGCCCACTCAGGATGTGGCAGGATTTGTATCAGTTCTTGAGCTTGTGGATTGCTGTATGGGTCACAGATATCATATGGTTTCTCTAAATAATTTGCATTTCCAGGAGCACAATATAGATGATAAGCAGAGTATGGGAACCGAGAAGTATCATTTCTGTATATTATCTCCCCATTAGGGCTAATGTGGTAGGGTGGACAGGACACGAGGTTATCAGGACGACACCAACTTGTCGTTGCTGGATTAATGATCATCTCACTGTATCTCGTCACATCTGTTAAAACATCTCCATCACATGTCTCTCCACTATTTTTCCAGCAGCTTCCTATGTCGAGAAGATAAAACTGGCTATTGGAGCCTCCTCCTTGTTTAACTTCAAGTGTTAACTTTACTTTGAAATTTGGTGACTCCGGAAGCTGCAAGGGAAAAGAAAACAGAAATTGCTTAAATATTAACTCACAGCTCTTATCCTATCTGAAAGAGATAAAACATCACAGCATGAGACTCTGGTACCCTGTCTACAAGAATCATTCATGATGATGAAACAAAATCACTATATACATAATACACTTGGTTCACAATCTTTTTAAATTTTTTTTGAAAACCGAGAAATCCCCATTTACTAGTGGATCATGGTTCAAAATTCATTGGATAATGGACCTCCCCACCACCACACACACACACACACATACCCACACAAACACACTTCTCTATTTAGATACCAGGTTTTTGTTAGTGGAGGCAAGATTCAAAGCCATGATCTGCACCTAACCCACACACCAAAGCCCTAGAGGCCTTAGTTCCAACTTTTTATACCAGTAAAATCCTACATTTATTCATCAAAAAAATGAAATGATGTCACTATTTTCATATCCAAGAGGTAAATATTCTTAATCTTGAGGGCGAATAACAGGAATATTCAGTTCCTTTATTGAGTAAATTTAGCACCTTTTCATTTTTATATGAAAAAATTTGCACATTTATTGAGTAAAAGGTTTCACAGGGAACAAAGCTGTTGTCACAAACCTTTTTCATAATTCCACGGCCACTATAGTGATATCCTCCATTAAACCCTTTTGCTGCATCTGATCTTAGATACAACATAAGCCATGGATACTTGGATGATGTCGTCAATTTATTTGAGATAATCCAACTACCTGTGCTTAAATTCTTCCGCCATGAAGCTGAAAAAAAAGATTTTCCATCTACACCGGCAGTTAAATTTGAATCAAGGTCATATGTTCCATAGAAGCCTCCGGTCAAGGATGGATGCTCCCCATAGACTATCCTTGAGTAGTTATGGTAGACAAGTGGCTGATTCATGCAGCCCTCGCCAAAACATGGAAAAGTTCTACCAGTCACTATCTGAGAAACTTTCCTACCATTTTCAGGACAAAGAGTCGTCGTCTTGTCAAAATTTCCATTTTTAAGCATTATCATCCAATAATACCATGGGTCACCCGAATCATGCACTTCACAAAGTGAACCAAGGTAACACTCCTTTTCCACAGCATAAAGATCAGGATTCATGTCAGCTTTATAGCTCCCATCTGGAATTTTATCTCCAACTCCTAATCTATTGTCTACTTCCGTCACTTTGTGGTGTACTTTACAAGTGCTCCGTTTTCGAAGAAGCGGACCGCCCGGAATATCTTGGTGACCTCACCATAAAAGTAAACCAATAAGAGGTGGGCAGATCATAAAGTTGTTCAATGCTAGCATTTACTCAAGGCATTATGTCTATGATTCATGTAATTGAGTTCATCAAAATTCAAACAATATCCTATCAAATCTTTCTGCTTTTTCATCACCTTGGGAATCAAATTGAATAACAAAACAACTACATTTAGAAAAGGGAAAAGAAAAGGAATCAGAGAAGGATAGAGCTTCAAAGGAAAATTAGACAGTTAACGTTGAACGTAGTCATAATGATGGTTAGTGGATAAGGGAAACAAAATCAGGTTCAGGTTCAGGTTCCTTTCAACCACAATGGCAGTCAACTGACGGCAACGATGGAGTTATGACTTATGACAATTAGTAACAGCTTAGAGAAATATGAAAGCTTCTTGAACTCTGATGAGTCACAACTTCTTTTTTGATCAGTGTGATGTATGACAATTGAAATTCCAGCAAAATGCTCGTCCCAATTTGGTTAAATAGTATCAAAATCTGTTTTACTACAAAATGCCACTACAACAGAGAAATTCAATTATTGAATTGTATTTCCTCCATAATTTGTGGAACTGGATCACTCCTCATGGCTCCTGCAGTCTTTTAGTCAGATATGCGCAGGAAATAAATTTTTCATCTTCCTATAAATTACAGATCCAATGGTTAAAATTTAATTTCCTCCTTCTTCATCTAGATCTAGACACATCAAGCTAGAATAACCCACAAATTCACCAATCTTTAAGCCAGCTCAGTAGTAACCTTAACAAGTTTTTGAAATTCCCACAGCAACTCAAAACACAATGATGAAGAAACTCACAGTTGTAGCTCTCAGGGTGCAACAAACGAACTGTTTAAGATCAGGATTCAGTTATGTCAATTGTCGTAGTCTTGATATTAAAGAAATACTATGTGTTCAGTGTCAACTCCAAAAGCCCCTCAACTCTATCTATTATGTATAAACTACTAAATCAGAAAATATAATTAAACCAACTTTGGTATCAACTTATGTATCATTCATGCAATCAAACTAGTAAATCAAGAACCAACTTCATAACGTAATACAGTATCAACCTCATACAAGTTCATGGAGTTATGCTGAATGCATTTTTCCAGAATAGACTACAAATTCAAGATTTTGCCTTCCAACATCTTTTTTAATGGGTATTTTGTCTTTCCAATATCTTTCTCATAACCACCAGCTAGTCAATCAATTGCAGACTCATATGATATTTATACATGTTAATATTACCATTCTCCACCACGACAACATCATGATTAAGAGTTCTTTAATACCATATGAATCAACATCAATATGCTTCAATCAACTCGCTTAGGCACTAAATATCAAGATTAATAATTTTACTACTACCCAAATGCAAGTCTATACCAATTAATTCATGCTTCCCTTTGATTTTGGGATCTCAGTAAATTATTAAAATTTGCGAACTGCCTTATTTCAAAATTGAATTGAATTAAAACTTTTTATATTTCTGTTATCAGTTGTGCAATAGACAAAACTAGAATAAAACCTGTGAGAGAAGTAGAACAGTGAAGATCAACACAGTCAGCAAGCCTGGGGCTGCCCATATGGGGAGCCTCACTTCCAACTTCATTGCAGAAATTCCAAGCTTCAAATGCAAATCTTGAATTTGGGTTTTTCATTCCAGGGTCACCAATTGCAGAAACATATGAATCTGCATAACCCAAATCACAAATATGAACAACAACAACAAGACTGAAAAGTAACGATGACCAACAGAAACCCATCACTATTTCACTCATCAAAACAGCAACAACCATGAATTTATGCAATGTGTTGTTTCATTTTCAAAGTGCTTTTCGATTGATAATTAAGGAATAAAATGACTTCCCTTTCGAGTCACTCCATTTTGCCGTACAAGCCAAGTGTCCAATTTAGAACAAAACAACATTATTCAGGGTCAGTTTGGAAAGCCACCAGCGAATTGGAATTCGAATTAGAATTAAAATTGAAATTGGTGTAAGCGTAGTAATTACACCATCTAATAATTATTTTTGATCTGTTTGTTTGCGGTAATGTAATTAAAGTGTATTGTTTGGTTGCATAAGTAAAATCATAAAGCTATATTGCATTTTAAAAAAAATAATTAATTACTTAAAATTATAATTTTATATTAGTATATTTTAATTAAATTAATCATAAAAACTAAAAGTACATTATTCTATGAACATCATGAAATGCATGTTTGACAAAAAGATTAATATTATAAATATAATATCATAAAATTATAAAGCATTTGACAAAAAGATATATAATCTATCAAGTCTAACTTAAAAAATAGCTTGCAATGTAAAATATCGAGTTAATACTCCTAAAACAAATGAAATTAAAAATATAACATAAGTTCTAAATTCAAAACAAAAAAATTTAACACAATACTCGTATGTCACATTCAACATAAAATACATAAATATGATTTAAAAGAAAAGGAAAACGTAAGTTCATAACTTTATTCAACAATGAATTCTACTTTAATTTAAAAATTAGAATAATAACAAAATTATACTAATGATTTTTTTAGAAGATACAAAAAATTGTATGGAATCACATGAAGTAAAGGTTGAGACTAAGAAGGAAATGATATATAAATGATATAAGAAAGTATTTTTTAAAAAATATTAGAATAATAAATTAAAATAATTAAAATAAAAAATACATTAAAACGAAAAAAATTTGAACAAAAATAAAAGAAAGAAATTAATAAATAACGGTCTGTACTGGTCAACCATAGACCAAGTACTGGACCATAAAACATACCCAATTTTGTCGAACACAGTCTACCGCTTGTAGATCCATCTATGGATCATAGACACAAACTATACCAACCTTTGGCCTTAAAATTTCACTATGCCCGAGAGCTACCTACAAGACCTATCTACCACTCGTAGATCAGTTGACAGACCATACTGGTGAACATTCAAAGAAGTATTGGGACTTGATTTTTAGAAAATTATTTTTCCCCTTTCTACGGTTGCCATCTACGACTTGTAAAAGCTTATATGGTCCGTAGGTGGGAACCGTAGACACAGCCTGCAACCTAAAAAAAAAATTCTTTCTTTTTCCAAATTTGAGGTGTTACATCGATGGTCAAACAAAGCACACAATTATGACTATTGAGGATATGTTGAGGGCCTGTGTCATTGACATTTAAGGTAGTTAGGATGATGACCTAACTATCATTGAATTTTCTTATAATAGAAATTATTGTTTTAGTATTCGGATGGCTTTATTTAAGACACTTTGAGGGAGAAAGTGTAGGTATCTTATTGGTAGGTTTGAGGTAGGTGAGGCTTCCTTGATAGGGCTAGACTTGAACCACAAATCTATGGAGAAGGTTGTTGTCACGCCCTGAGGCTACACTCTGAGAGTTGTTGGCAATCAAAATAATTGTTGGTTCTAAGCAAACTCTTGGTCTGGCTCACTACTATTTTCAAGGCTATAACATATATATAAAAATTTTAAAATATGAGTATGCAAAAACTTTAGAAACAAACTCAAATACTTTATTCAAAGATCTTAAAAACTGAATAATGTGTATATACTTTTAAAACAATGCTGAAATTTATAACTCGTCCATGAAGCCTCTAACATAGTGAAGATGGGTTATAGGGCCAAGACCCCATGTTACCTAAATACTCTGCTAACAATATATACCAACTTCAAATACTCAAGATAAATTGGAATCGTCTGAAAGTAAGGAGGTCTCATCAAACCTGGATAAAAGTAGTCTTAATGATGCATCTATTCTCATGAGTTCTTGAATCAACATAATAAAATGATGCAGCGCCGAATGATGTCATTACAGGAAATGTATTGTATGAAAACTAGTTGAGTGAAACAACTAACTAAAATTAGACATACTAATCTAAAACGAGTAACACTGAATAGAAATTGAATAGTAAACATGTATGTGTGCTTTAACAACAAAACTTTAAAACTAAATATATGCAATAATAATAAAGACTGAAAATAATATAACTTTACTTTTCTCGGAGAGTTTCTCTAAGAGTTAACCATCACTTTTAGCATCGTGATAATACAACATCTTGACCAAGTTGCAAGAGCCATCATATACCTTGTTATGATAAAGAAAGAACTAAACTAATGAATCCAATCTTTGATACCCGGAGCTTTCTGAGGAGTCATCTGAACCTATGACATGATCTTATCCTATGTTAGCGGCATAGTCTGAGTTCGGATTATCTTAACCCTTACCGAACTTGGTGCTCAATACTACTCTCAAAACAATGTAATAATGTCCAATAACCGTAAAATTATCCCACTTTAGGGAATGTGTTCCCACTATAGGAAAAATTTGATAATATGATACTCTGAGCCTATACTCAATAATACTTCTTTAGAACTGAACTTAAAAAAAAAATTACTATGCTTTTTCGAAAAATCTTATTCTTGCTCAAATATGATATATGCTTTATCTAAAGCTAAACATGTTTTCTTTAAAAAATATTTATACTTTATTTTTTAAAATATGCATCTTGGTGAACAAATATTCTTTCTTGAAACTCTTCAAAAATAATGCACTTGAAGCAAAATATACTTTCTCGAAACTCTTTTAAGATAACGCACTTACAAAAAAATATACATTCTTGAAACTCTTGAATAATGATGCACTTGAGGCAAAATATTTTCTTGAAACTCTTCTAAAATAATGCACTTAAAGAAATATATATTTTTTTGGAACTCTTCAAAATAATGCAATTGAAGCAAAATATACTTTTTGAACATGTTTTCTTTAAAAAATATTTATACTTTATTTTTGAAAATATGCATCTTGATGAAAAAATATACTTTCTTGAAACTCTTCAAAAATAATGCACTTGAAGCAAAATATACTTTCTCGAAACTCTTTTAAGCTAACGCACTTACAAAAAAATATACATTCTTGAAACTCTTGAATAATGATGCACTTGAAGCAAAATATTTTCTTGAAACTCTTCTAAAATAATTCACTTAAAGAAATATATATTTTTTTGGAACTCTTCAAAATAATGCAATTGAAGCAAAATATACTTTCTTAAACTCTTTCTTGAAAGACTTCTTTAAAATCTTGAAACTTACTTTACTCAGGAAAATAATGCATATGAATTATTATGACAAGGTTTTAAAGTATATTTTAGCAAAAAAAAACTCCATGATATGTAATAAGAATGAACCATAAATCAAAGATCATCAATGATATGAAGTATCATAATTTTGATAATAAAATCAACAAACAACAATAGGAAAATAGAGAGAGTAAAACCCATAGCTTTGTTCTTACTAACTGAATTTGTAGATGTTGAGGAATGACTTAATTCCTTACTATGATAGATTTATATACCTTAAATTATCCACAAGTCTTGACGAAGAACCCTAACATTGAAGGAGAATTACAAAAGTCTCCTCTTGAACCTTGAGATGAGTTATCTTTAAAACCCTAGGTTTTGATGGTAGATTATTATGATACATAATTGTATGTTAAAACAACTAGGAAATTGTGAGAGTATGATTACCTTAATTTGAACACTCTTGATGGAATTGCTCAAAAATCATGTCTTGAACACTAGAATTGAGTTCTTGATTTCAGTAGAGATAGAGGACAATTTGATGTTATAATCTTGTAGAAATTCTTGGATTTGTGTTGTTAGATCATGGAGAATACTTACATGACTTAGGAGGGTTTAAAAGAACTCTTCAGGGCTATTGGGATGATCAAGAGGTGAAAAGTGAGAAAAGAAACTCAAAATAGCGTTTTAACAAAATCTTGAAAAATTGATATACAACTAATATACATGATATACATGTGGTATACATGGTCTACGGACCTTTTACGACCTATAGAATGATCCATGGGTCGTGGATTGGTTCCATGGAATTTAAGCAAGAATTATAATTCTCTAACCCAATTCCATGAGTTGGAACCATGACCCCTAAATGGTTTCTTGGCCAGTTGTTTCCCGTTCACAAAAACTGGAAGCATAATTCTCAGACTAGAATTTCTTCAGTGAAATGGTCAAAACTTTTAACTCCGGACTCATATTGTCGCAAACTTGGTGCAGCTGGAAAGAAGGCTCATAAATCTTTAATTTGGTAGGTCATTGGTACTTAACTTCTCATATTATGATAGATATGATCATTTGGAGTTGACCTTAGCATGATTTCAGGGAAAAACTTTGTAAAAAGGCTTTGAACAAGGCTTAGTGCTAGAGGTCCCTAATGACCCTAAATCACTTTCGACACACTACCTATACTTGGTAACGAAACTTAACACACATGAATAACTAGGAACCATCTAGTATGAGTCTATATGCATATCAAGAATAGTTTGCCTTACCTTTAGAAATTTTTGGGGTGTTACAGTTGCACTGTTTAGAGAGCAGTTGAAAATTTCTTAGAGTCAACAAAAATCCTATTATGATCTAAGGTGAACATACTTAGTGTTTGCGATTAACGATTTGGATTTTATGGAAAGTCTCTCCCGTGAAGGGGGTGATATGATTTTGCAAAAATGGGAAGCTTAGTCCGCGATACATTACTCCCTATCATATTTTGAACATGATCTAGAAGGTGGCCTATAAGCCAGAGCTGCCTATGGAGTTAGCAGCACTAGTGCATTCCGTATTTCATGTCTCCATGTTAAAGAGGTGTGTTTCATATCCATTAATTATTGTTCCTTTAGGACTGTTGGGTGAAAGATATCCTATCTTCTTAGGAGGTACCAATTCAGACACTAGTTGATAACTAATTACGTTACTAAAAGTTTTATAGATAAATCATTTGTTGAAAATCCTACATGAGAAGCCAAAGAGGATATAAAAGCTAGATACCTAAATTTTTTCATTCCTTAGGATGAGATTCTTAAGTTCATAGCCCTTCCCTTAATACAGATTCAACGCCTACACTTTATGTTTGAGGGTCTTAGTTCCTATGTTTCGTTTGTATCGCGTGTCTTCATTCAAATGATTATGACCTTGATAGGTAATTCGATTCAGAAAAAGTTAGATCGAGTTGGTTACCCTACCTTGACCACCATTCGAGGAGAAATGACCCAAGAAGGAGATATTGTAACACCCCACAAATTTCAACATAAGATCTGAACCCTTATTTGTATGTTTATAGGCCCAAACCCAATAATCTCTAATTGTACGTAGGTGTTAACGTCAATTTTCTAGTGTTGTAAGTGCTTTGGATATGAATTGGGTCACAAGGAACCAGTAACACCTCAGAAATTGGAAAGTCAAGTTGAAAAGGAAAAGTGTAAGAAAATTGCTGGAACAATGGTCTATGAGATTGACCTACGGACCGTAGGAAGGGAATCGTTGAACATAGACTGGAGTTTTGAAAAAATTGAGTTTCTGAAATTTGACCTACAAGTGAACAGGACGGGTCGTAGTTGACACCCATAGAAGTGATTCAAACTTAGTGAAGTTTTGGGTTTACACTTGGGTTATACAGAAGGGTTTTATAAACGGTAGAATAAACGACGAACCGTAGAGAGGTTTCGTGGGAAATGATTGAATTTTGGATTTTTGAAGTTGGCTTTACGGTTGACCAGTACGGGCCGTAGAAATTTCTACGGATCGTAAGTCCAAGCCGCAGGTTCATCTGCATTTATTTGTTAAGGGTATTTAGGTCTTTTCCTATACATCTAATACCTATATTGTGTTGTTTTAACCCTAGTTTTAAGTCCTATAACTACATTATATTCCTAAATCTACCCAAACCTTCTAATTCTCTCATATTTTCAAATCTCATCCAACTTCATCCTCTCTAATTCTCTCAAGTTCAAGGAAGAAATCTAGGGTTCAAGCTTCTAGTCTGCTTGATCCTCCATTGCCTTTTGTATTTGATAATCAAGGTATGTAGAAATTCATCGATGGTTCCATTCATCCATTGAGTCTCAAAACATCTCTAAGTTTCCAATTCAATTTCATCAAATTTGGTGAGGGTATCATCCAATTCTCCATGGGTCTTAGTTGTTATGATTCAATTGTTTGATTTTAGTCTTCTTATGAATGATTTAATTGAATTACATGTTTTTCAATTGATTTCATATGGACCCATGCATTATTCATGATTTTGACTATGAATTTATGAAGATATGCATTTATGAGTTTATGAATATGATTTATGAAAGTCCATGCATTATTTGTGAAAAGATGTTTATGATCTAAGGTTTCTTTAAGGATGATCATCATATAATTGTGAAAGGTTTTCTCACATAATTAAGAAATCATGATTTTGTGAAAGGTTTTCTCAGACATACATGAATCAAGATTTAAGGAGTTACTCTATGATCATAACTTAAGCTTGGATTAGTACCTATATTATATTTTTCCATGTATGATGATCTGTTTATGAAATGACTATTTCATTGGAATTTTTATTAGCACTAAGTGGACGTTGAGATGGAAGCTCTCCGTTAGTAGAGGTCAGATCTCTAGTAACAATCTCCTTGTCCCTAACTACGTGCCCTCGTAGCATTTGTCTTAGAAATATATAGTTATTGGATCCACCTAATCTAGAAATCTAATGTCATTTCCTTGGCAAGTAAGGACATCTCCTTTTAGTGTAGGAGAATTAAAGACACCAAATTCCATGTTATGGCTCACATGGTTTGTATCGGTTAATGGTAAATATCCCAAAAAATGAACTAAGTTACTTCAAAGGTTTTTACGAAGCTTCCGTATGATTTTAAGATGCATTGACTATGTTCATGATTATGATTCTTCTTTAAAGGCTTTTTAATATGTTTTAGCTTGGTCATGACATGTTTTCCTTTATTTCCCCTTATGATCATGTTTTACGTTCTTATGCATGTCCTCATACTTAGTACATTTCATGTACTAATGCATACTTGTGCCTACATTATCTCATAATGTAGGTTCCGAAGCGCTCCTCCTCTCACTCGTGGCTAGTGATCGATTGAGTGCTTGACCATGAAGATTTGGTAAATCTTTGTGTTTCGAGGATCATATCACTTTTACTTTGCTCTTGTTATGTCTTTAGTTTTCAGATGTTGTACGTGGTGTCGGGCTACGTCCCGACCACTTCTTTTGATGTATTAGATTGACTTGTCAAGACTATGTGTAGACTTCTACTCTTATTACAAACTCTTTTATGATATGAGGCTATTGCTTAATTTCGCGTATCTTTTATAATACTGTGTCGTATATATGTCAAGTGTCTTGTGTAGGGCCTCTCTGGGTCTTATACGTCATGGCATTCTTGCAATTTTAGTTTACAACTATATATTAAACTCTTTTGTCACACTTGAAGAAATAGTTAGGAGTAGTATAATTTAGTAAATAGTTAATTGAAAAGTCCCTTAGGTTTGATAATCCGCCTCTTTTAGAGTCACTATATTACATGCGAGACCACGTGCATTTGGGAGCAACAGATATAAAGCACGTCTAGTTGGCAAGGATTCCACTCAAAAGGAAGACAGAGATTTCAAAGAGCCTTTTTCGTCAGTTTCATCGAAAGACTCTTTTAGAATTATTATGGCACTTTTAGCTCATTATGACTTAGAGTTGTACCAAATGGACGTAAAGACTACATTCATTAATGTAGACATTGAAGAAACAATTTACATAGTGCAACCAGAAACCTTTGAGTCTCAAAATTCAAGATACTTTGTATGTAAACTTAAGAAGTTCATATATGGTTTATAATAGGCATCTCACCAATGGTATCAAAAGTTTTATCACGCGATAATCTCTTTGGTTTTTAAGAAAAACATTGTTGATCAATGCATATATCTCAAGTTCAATGGGAGCAACGTTATTATTCTTATGCTATATGTAGATGACATTTTACTAGCAAGCAGTGATGTAGGTTTATTTCTTAGTAAGGCGTCCTTTGTTCTAGGTATAAAGATCTAAAGAAATCATACTAGAAACATACTTGGATTATTTCCACTGATATCAATAAAGTGATTAATATTGACATAATAGAAGTAAGTGGATCGATCAAGTATCCGAAGTCTAAATAAAAATCATTATTAATGATCCAAGACCATACATATTGATAAACAAAACTACTATTTATTTTCTGAATAGACAGATAGATTGAAAATATCATGACTATGTTTAACAATAAAATACTCTGAAAAGCCCATATACGGAGAAATTTTTTGTTGCCGTTGGAAAAAGAATAAGTCCCGCTCCTATTAACATAGGGACTGGAGGTGATAAGTAAACTTAGCATGCAAAATTGTACACCAGAAGAGACCCTGTGGCAAAAGATGATAAATTTAGTTTGAGTTAATGTACAAATTTAGACATAGACAATAAAAGAGATGGACAAACTCCCATGTGCATCAACAATTAGAAGTCTCATGTATGCACATGTTTGTACGCGTTCAGATATAATGTCTATAGTGAAAAATGTTGGACCGATATTTAAGTAACTCAAAAATGGAACATTGAAAAGCAAAAAAACGGATTATGAGCTATCTTCAAAGAACTGAAGATTACATGCTCAATTATCAGAGGCCGAACAACATAGATGTTATACGATATTTTGATTCAGATTTTGTTGGATGTCTTGAGAGTTGGAGATCCAAATTAGGTTATGTTTTCATATTGACATGAAGAGTTGCTTCTGAAAGAGTGTGAATCAAATATTAATATCTTCTTTTATAATGGAAGTCAAATTTGCAGTTTGTTATGAAGCGTCAAATCAAAAAAATATTGGCTAAGAAATTTTATTAGTGGAATACAAATAGTCAGCGGTGTAGAGAGACCATTGAAAATTTATTGTAATAATAAATTTGCTAAGGTATATTTCAAGAATAATTTAAATTTCTCAAAGTCAAAGCACATTTGCATTAAATTTCTAGTTGTGAGGGAAACAATTCAGAGACGTCTTATGTCAATTGATCATGTTAGTACAAACTCGATGATTGCAGATTTGCTCACGAAAGATTTGCCGCCTAAAGTGTTTCATGGGTATATGGCACATATAGGTTTTGTCAGATTCGATGATGAGTCACTTTAGTAGAAGTTTTGGATTTTATTTATGCTTTTGACATGTTAAAGTTTATTTTCTGTACATATTAAAGTTTTATGAAATTTATTTTTTTATTGATAACTTTTAAAAATAAAGATATTAACTTTCTATTGTGATATTATCTAAAGTGGGAGAAATTGATTTTGGACTATTCAAATTATGAAGTAGGACCAGTACGTAGGAAATAGATATGACATAGATCCTTTTGCATGTATTTTTTATATTTGATCTATGTCACTGATATTTGTGATTATTGATGGGTTTAGTTACAAATATATGCTACAAAAATTTATTTGCTCCTATATTGGTATTATCAATGGATCAAATTGTTTCGAGATATTTCAATTAAGGTAGTAAAGATTTGTGCACAGTAAAATTTCATCTATGTACGATTCAAAAATATATGTGGTCCAAGTGAGAGATTGTTAGTAATTTCTACTTTATGAATTCACATATTAATATATTTTCATATAGATATGTCATCATTTAAAGGAACCCATTTTATAATCTAATAAAGTATTGGCAAAATGGTCTGTGGATACCTATACTTGTACCCGTTTGTATTGTGAACCCTTCTACTTATCCCTTTGTCATTTGAACCCTTACACTTAATAAAACACAATATATCAAACCCCTCTGACCGTTGACCATGCTTATGTGGCATTAATATGGTTGAGTTGGCAAGAGAGTGAGACCACACGCCTATTAAGGCAAGTCAACACCATATTTAAATTTTAAAAATATTTAAATTAAAAGAGTAAAATAATAAACATAAAAAAGAAAATTGAAACCCTTCTTCTATACCCAATGACCCACTTTTTCCAGTCATCTCCATTTTTTTTCCAACCCTTTTTTATTCTTTCTTTCATCTTCTTTAGGTGGCCTTGTACACCAGAGGCGGCGAGGAGTATTCTAGTACATCGGAGGCAGCGAGGAATTTTCTGGCCTTCTGGTACGTCGGAGAGGATGGAGAGCATAGGGGGTCCCTGGTGGTTCGCAGGAGTCGTTGATGGTACGGAAAAAGGAAGACAGTGGAGAGGGGAACGAGGCTGGTGAGGGGCAAGGAGCTGGTGCGGCAGCTTATGGCTTTTGGATTTGTGGAGGTTGGAGAAGGATGAGGTAAGAAAAATGGTGAAAGTGTGCAACGAAGATGGAGACAGATGAGGGAGAGAGTATTTGTGGTCTCGCTGGCAAGAGGAGTGGTGGCAGTGGCAAATTTCTCCGGCGATTGGGCCTTTTCACGGTGAAAATGGCAGATGATGTAGGGAGACCCAAAATTTTAATTTAGAAGAATAATTAAATTTTATTTGTAAAGTTTGAACCAAAACTTTATGATTTTTTGTCCAAAAAGAAATTATTATAAAAAATAAAAAATGATGTGGCAAAATTTATCTTACATGAAATGTGACATCAGCGCGATTGAGAGTCATGATGAGTTGAAAGGGTTCAACATGTTGAGTTTAAATGAGTTCGGGGGTTCAGATGACAAAAGAATAAGTAGAAGGGTCCACCAGACCATTTAGCCTAAAGTATTAAACTATTTGAGGGTAAAAGTAAATTTCTATGAATATAGGGGTTAATTTAAATAAGAATAAACTCATAGACCTTTTCATATGTCTAATGGAGACTTATTGAAAATGTGTTTTTTAACCTAAAAAATAATGGTCCTAAATTAGAAGAACATTTTTTTTCCTCTTCTCTCTCCATCTCTAAAGAGAACAACTAAAAAAGCAATCTTCAAGATTTAGAAAATCAAATTCTTCAATAAAGCAATTGCAATGGAACACGATTAGTTCACTTTTCATTCTTATATATTGATATTTATGTTTAGTGATTCACTTGAGATCTTGGATAAATTGCACAAAGTTATCTAACACGTTTATACTATACTAGTCATGGGCACGTGTGAGCCATGTTAAGTTGTCTCATTCTCTCTCAAGATACATTTGTAAACAGTCTTGTCATGAGTGTGTGCAATATTATTAATGTAGTAGAAGTGTACATTGTGTTAAATAGTCTTCTCATGAGTGCATGCGTTATTATTGATCTCATTGAGGGATTAAAATTTAATTGATGCATTTAATAACATGGAGGATATTTATGTGGTAAATTATGAACGACAACATCATCTTAATATGAAGCATGAAAGTACTGTGAATTATGAATAATAATAATATTAAAACATTAGAATGCAATACAATATCAACAAACAAGAAACTTAAACATTAAACCATAAAGAAAAAATAAAAGAGACAATAGAATAAAGCACGGAGTGTCTGTCTTCTTCTTTTTTCACATCACAAAAGGCAAGCACTAGTTTGTCACTTTCAAGGGTCTGTAACATTTGTCCTTCGATTTCACTGAAATCTCCCTATAAAGTCATGACTTTTCGATCATAACTATATATGTAAAAAAAAAAATATATCTTTATGATAAAGGTCTAATAACGTGAAATATGTATATGAACACTACTAAAAAACTGCTAAAAAGCGATGGAAGAAAAAGAGACGGACAACGTCGCTCCAAGAAAGCGACGGACTAAGAGATGCCGTCCGTCGCTTTTTAATTAAAATAATTATTTTTAAAATTATTTTACAAAAAGCGAC
>JAJOOR010008118.1:0-57013 GCA_036250505.1 Solanum acaule
ATATTTTAGAAATTGTTGTTAGCAGTTATCACTATCTTTGAATTTACTCTCCCTCCCCCCCCCCTCCCCCCCCCCCCCCAAATTTAGAAAAATCAATCAACTTAG
The DNA here is from genome assembly GCA_036250505.1 of Solanum acaule. NCBI lineage: Eukaryota > Viridiplantae > Streptophyta > Magnoliopsida > Solanales > Solanaceae > Solanum > Solanum acaule. Next base: position 106 of record JAJOOR010008118.1, read on the forward strand.
CATATATATTTTAAAAAACTTATTAAATACTATTTATAGAAGACAATTCCATTTAGAAAGATAGTTAGCAGTTAGCACTATTATTAAGTGGTGGAACAGGGTATTGGCAATGTTGTTAATTGGATCCCTTTCGTTAAAAAAATACACTGTGTAATTAAGGCAAACATAATCTTCCTACTTATATGTAAATTGTTAAATCTCCTTTGACAAAAGGGAAGATACTAGTGTAGTGCCAAATGGGGTTCAAAATCTATTTTAGATCATATATCTAAATCTTAGGTAAACATTCTAGTATTTATCTCAAAAAATTATTTTTTGAATCTCCTTTGGCCACTACTATAATTGCACCGAGAATCCTGTTTAAACCATCTCCCAACTCAAGAATAACTATTTATAAATACCAAGTGATACATTATGCTTCCATGTTAAATTTTATCATACAAAGAAATTAATGAACATTTGCGCCTTACTCGACTCAAAAGTTATCCATTTCCCAAGACCACATATATCGACAATAATTTTCTTATAAAATTTTCGGGGACTCTAAGTATCGACTTTTCCACACCGGAAAGGTTAGATATTAATGTGGGAGATCCTCGACGGCTCCACACTAGGTATCTTTCACTCTACGACAAGTAGGTAGCTTTTTCTGAGGTAGCCCTTTTCAAGTTGGGTCGTCGGCGCCTTCATGGCACGGTGGACACGAAGGGTGATGAATATGACTCTCATATCATCGATACAATCAAGGAGAACATGGAATTAACATAGAGTAAAAAACACAATAAAAATTCTTTTGACACAAATGAATATATCTACCTACTTTAAGAAAAAAATATAGTATAAATCATTATCATATATAGTAAGGACATGTATATCAATTAACATGGGAAGCTCTTATTGAATTGGGTATATACCAGAGGAGATTAAGGACTTGAATAAACTTGGTCTCCTGTTAATCCTAGACGAAGACGAAAAATTAAAAATTCAAAAGCAAAGGAAAAGAAGAAATCAAAACCCTAAAAGCTTGTGAAATGCAAAGGTTGTAATAAGTATTGTTTTTTATTATTTAAGAACTTTAACTCTTCATGTCTGAGTTGGCACACACCTGTCACATTCCTTAACGAGCAATAAGTAAAAGACTAATTTTACTATATCATTCTTTGAATATAACTAATTCAATATTTTGACAAATATGTTGGGGAAATGAATGGTACTTGCTCTAGTCTATATTAACTGAATTGTTGGGATATAACACTCCTCTTAAAGAAAAATATTAAGGACAAATATTAAAGGCTATTTTTAATTATTGTTATTCCTAAACTATTCTCCTAAAAAATGTGAAGTAGTTAACAACATCAATAAAAGAAAGGATAAATATGAAGAAAAAAATCCAATTTAACAATTATCTTGAACTTTGAAAAATTCACTTATTTTGAACTATATAAAAAACTTATGACAGTTCACTTAATATGAACTAGAGGGAATAAATCTTAATAGTTAAGTTGGGCAAATTACATGAACTTTTGTTCATCTTGTTGGTGAAGGTCCAATTTATCAAGAACTAACTGATAAATTATTTCTTGATTTTTAAACTAGACAAGAAAAAGTGGACATTTAAAAAAAATAAAGTTAAATGTTCAAAGTCACACTTCCATTATCACTAATTCTTTTTTTCTACCTTAACTATCACCGTGTATGTATTAAAACACACATTCATTTAATAGTTGATTGTACGTAGTGTGCCCTCTCTATTTTTATTCAAAAAAAGATGTCAAGTAACAGTCCACATGAATAAATATTTCCATTTATGCAGAACTAAAATAATTTTTAGTTTAAAACTTAAGGGGGTTAATATTTTAGGATAAAAATCTATTTAGGATCATTTTTAAAAATTCATGGGTTATTTGTAAAAAGATTCACCCAACATCTTCATTCTCCAACAATGATCCTCGTCCTCAATTGTGATTTGGGCCTTCTAATTGCTATTGTCGACATTGTCCCCCCACCCACCCCTATTAAGCTGTAATTATGTCGTAGATTCTAGATAAATCAAGTCAAAGGATAGTTAAGAAGGTGGTAATCTTTGATGAAACTGCGGTAAAACTTGAAACTCGGAAGAATGACAAGAAAGTTCTAAGAAGAAGGTGTGAAGGAAGTAAATTGAAAATGGAAGAACATATATAGATTTTGGAAAAGAAACGTTAGCATTGCCTTGATAGTTTGCCATGGTTTTTAACCAATCACAAGAAGACACGTACTCGGAGCATTAAAAGTGGAGGGACATGTGTCACGTCAAGAAATTTTAGAGGACTTTTCATTTGCTTTCGGCCAAGAATTGACGTGTTTTCCAATTTCTGTCACAATTCTTTGAGTACCCAAAAAATGTGGGACAATCTACATAACGTCCAACAACTTCTAAGCAAAGATTCAAATCTGAACCTGATGAATAGTACTAAGTTGTGCATATATGTTAAGGTCCTTTAAAAAGTGTAGTAAGTATATCATATATGGTTTAGGGTCGTAAGGAACCTTAAACACCAAACCAAGATCAAAGCATTTCTATCATCTATATTTTCACATGAGTTCATACAGGGGTCAACTTCAAACGAACATGCCTCTTAGAATAGTAAAATTTAGATGACCCGTGACCTATTGAATTAAAGGTCTATAGTTATTCTTTCCAACGTCATTTACCGCTCGTCAACCCGACTCTTGAGTAAAAAGTTATCTGTATTTTACTGGAGAGATGTCAAATTGACCGTGTGCTCCACGTGCCTGGTAGTGTGGGCGCACCCCGCTAGGCTATTTTTCCAGCAGCCTGTAGCATGGGTGCACCGCGCCAAGCAAATTTTTGAGAGTCTAGATTTTAAAATGCTCTATTTATTAAGTTAAGACGGTGGGTCATTATAAAATTCATCTTGGACAACCTAGAGCTTATTTTCTCTCAAATTCTCTCATCTCCTGCATCTTTAATACCGGGGTATGTTACCCTCATGTTTCTAAAGTAGTTCTAAAAAATCAATCTCTAATCACGAATTCTTAATAAGATTCTAACATAAAATCTTTCTCTCATATCTAGCGAAAACAAGAACTCATCCTAAAGTTCAAGAAGAGACTTTTAGGTCCATTTCAAACTTAGAGTTTCAATTAGAGTGATTCATGGTACGTTAAGCTATCATATTGAGTTAATGAGTTCTTCCTCACTCCCTACATCTAAATTTCAGATAGCAAGGTTTAACTTGGGTTTCAAACCCAAGGCTTACTACATTCGAGGGTTCTACTTACTTTCTTAACATGAATTATTGATTTTGTTGTATCTATTTTAGTATATTAATTTATTGGATGATTCATAATCATTGATCATGCTTATTTCACCCCATGAACCATATTTAATTATGAATATTATGAAAGCCTTGATATATTAGTTCTTATGCATTATCTTCATGAAGAAAACAAGGCTAGTTTAAACAAAGCATAATCAGTTTAAGTGAAAGGATTTTCAATCAGTCTTTAAAGTAAGTTCAATGCATTGATAAAGAGTATGCAAAATACTGATTTAAAATAATATTTTTATAAAAGCATAGTCAAGTTCATTTAAGTTCAGTCCAGTTTAATTTTAAAGAAGTATCATTGAGCATAGACTCAAAGTATAAGATTTTTAGTTTTCCCTTAAAGGGGGACATCTTTACCGTATAAGCATTATTGCATGTTTTGGGAGTAGTATTGAGCACTGATTTGGGTAAGAGTTAACAACTCAAAACCCATAAATTGTGTCGCCAGCGTAGATAGGATCATGTTGTTCATTCAGGAGACTCCTCACAGCCTTGTTGAGGGCTTTTCAGATAGATCCATGGGTTAAGCTTTGTTGTCCTATACTCTGACAAGGTATAGGATGACTGGCGATATGTGCTAGACATTGTATTATCATGAGGCTCATAGTGATGGTTTTCGATTAGAGAAACTCCCCAAGAAAAATAAAGTATATTATTTTAGTATTTTGCTATTATTGCATATCTCATTGTAGAGCTTTAATGATTTCACCTCATGTTCATGTTTTACTCTCAGTCAGGGTACTTTAGGTTTCTTTTTAGTTGAATTATTTATTTTATTCAGTCGTATTACATACCATACAATCAATAAATTGGCGCCATTTGACGCTGCATCATTTTATGATGTAGTTTCAGGTACTCTTGATAGCAGACGTTCAGTAAGATCACTTTCCACTATCATTTGGTGAGACCTCCTCATTTCGGGGGTGGGGGAGGTATAATTCAGTTAGTATAATTTATTTAATTTTTCATAAATTGTTAGTTGAATAGTCAGGTAGTCATGAGTGTTGTCCCGACACCTATCTTTAGTTAGTAGAGCCTTCATAGATAGACAAAGTCAATGAGTCAATTCAGTATTTTGTATTTAGAAGTTTAAACATTATTATCATTATTCATATTAAAATTTATTTTAGACTTTTGTTTGAGATATATTTAATTGATTTTAAATGTTTATTTTATAAGGCTTCTGCATGTATGTTTAGTCAGTCGCTCAGTAGTCAGCCAGACCAAGGGTTCACCTGAGACCAGAAATGGTTTTTGAGTGTTGGCCATGCCTGGGGTATAGGACCGAGGCGTGACACGTTATATAGCGTAAAACTGATCAAGCTCGATAGATAGATGAGTCAGAAAGTGACATATGGCAAAACTGACAGGTCTGGCGTGACTAAGAGATTGACACCACAATGTGAGCCCACCTAGCTCCGAAGATGCACCATGAGATACGAGACACAAATGAGATAAGGTAAATTTGAAGTTCAACCATTATAAGAAAATTCAGGATTAGTGAGTAGCAATAATGAGTATTAATAGGTTTCATGAGGCTTGATGTGCAAATTTTGTTCTCATCTAATTTTCATTCACTTATAGCAATTTACATAGCTTATGCTTTGGAAATTCATGCTCTCAAGTTATATTTTATAAACAAGTTGGTTTATGTTAATTTACTTGCTTGATCATAACAATCCACGTGTACAAATTGTAATTTATCCATCCCTGGATGGACAACTTGTGCATATTTTCATTAATATCATTTTCCATTCACGTCTTTTAAAACCCAACAACAACTTCTTAATTCAATCAACAAAGTTGATAGAATAAACTTGAATACAGTGATCTTCCTATTCATTATTGTATCTGTTGTTGTGTTTGCAAAACTCAAGTTGGATTCGTCTAGGATTTTTTTAGCCTTGTACAGATATTCCATCCTCTTTGCTTCATTTTTTTTCCAAAAAACTAGTAATAATCTGAATTCTGTACACTTAATTTTTATGTCTTGTACATCTTGCAGTAGCCAAACATTTAGGAAGGTCTCTTTATTGGCGCGTAAGTCTCATATATATATATATATATATATATGGAAATTGAGTTTTACTGATGATTACGCGGTCTGTGTATGCATATGCAGGTTTAATGTTCATGTACCATATGACGATATATATCATCAAGTTGTAGATGACTGTATTCTAGTCGATGTTTATTGTGCCCGATGTGGAGTTCCAAATTGTAAGAAGTATTAGATTTTTATGAACAAGAAGATTTTGTTCTATTTTTTTTTATATACAAAAAAATATGATTTCTCCAGATTGCAACCCGCAGACAGAACAGACAAGATAAAGTAGGCAGAATTTGATGAAATTGTAAGGTTGTAATTAACAAATTTGTGAATTGAGACATGTAAGGTGTTGATATGAATGAGTATTTTGTGGCAGAGATATGCTGATTTGCCTTACTGGAATGAGGTAACGTTGCTTCAATATTAAGAGGAACAAGTTGGAGGCGCGAATGAACAAATTGCTGATCAAGATTGGGGCGTTAATGAACAAGATATAGGTACTAATGGTCACGATGGAGGCGCTAATGATAAAGATTTAGGCGCTGATGAGCAAAATGTTGTTCAAGATGGTGTAGATGGAGTCTCGCCAATGAACTAAAGGAAGATGTGGATCAACTAAATAGATAATATGATTTATGAGCCAACAAATGCAGATATTGATACTTTGTTACTCGTCTCTTTAGTTTGAATATGTGTGGGGAATAATATGCTTTTTTTGGAGTGAATCGATAATAATCAAAATACAATGAAATGTTCAAGGGAACTTTATTTATGTATGTCTCTTTGCCTTCATACATATGTAATTCTTCGAGTTTTTGGCCAAAAACATCCCTACGTTGTATTCACAACCTAAACTACATCCTTGAAAACTATACCTGCAAATAGAAAATACGCCTAAGATCACTACCCCACACTTAGAGCCTTGTTCATCGTCGAACAACTTACTAACTAATCCTAGACCTAGACTCCATACTATGGTATTTGTGCATCCGCCACTTCCTTTCAAGGATCTGTAATCAGTTAAAAAATAAGCATGTTTTCACTCAAAATAGGCCTTGCCCACTTTCAGACATCATATAACTCATGTGATTGACTTGACAACTTTTTGCAACCAACGCATACAACTTCATGTGCACCATTACTCATCTCCTATCTTTCATACAACAAGTGCCCCTAACTCAACAAAATATTCCATACACTCAACACAACACATTGAATATAGTTTAAGGACTTTGCAAACATAGTACACTCTGACTCAACAAAGACATCATACATGCATGCATTGAGAACCATAAGCTTGCCCTTTATGTACATGTAACCCCCAGATTTTCTCTCCGAATTGAGATGTGAACCATCCTTCATTGTGAGTAGGATTTTAACTAGGAAATTAAAATTTCTTGAGTTTTAAGATCCCTAGATGTAGCACCTTGAGTTCCAAAAAGAACTAAAGAGAGGTCATTCAAGTCATTCCTAAGTTCCTTTAAGTTTTGGGTCAACTTCAAATGATCATAACTTTCAGTACATGATGAGTTAGGTGGGACACAAGTTACCCCATGTAAGGTGTTTGAATTATCTTTCCAACGCCGCTGAGTTTGCTAAGTTTCAAGTTCGGATGAGTGAGATAGGCCCTTTTGAAGTCAGGCTGTCCAGTTAAGGAAAGTTACCCGAAATTAGTAAGGGGTATTTTGGTCTTTTCCTTACCCAATCAGATTTAATTCATTTTTAGTAATGTTTTAGGGGACTAATCCTATTAGTTTTAGTTTCATAATCCTAATATACGCCTAGGGTTTTAGTTGAGAGTTCAAGAAGAGGAAAGAAGAGAAAAGAGGAGAAAGGAGGAAAGGATCAAGGCGTTCATCGAAGTTCTTGAGTTTTCTAGCAGATTTGCACCATGGGTTTGATCCCTAAGAGGTATGTAAGCTTCCATAGTGTTGGGTTTGTTCACCCACACACCAATCATGTTAATTTCAGCATTAAATTCGTTTTAGAAAGATGAAGGTTTAATGTTCTTGAATTGTGTTCTTGGAATTGGCTTTCGTTCTTCGGTTAAGATGAGATTGATGAGTTTTTGAGGAAATAGAGTCGATTTTAGAGTTGTGGTTGATTAGATTCTTGAGTACATGTATTGGGTATTTGAATCTAAAGAGAAATTGAGAAAAAGAATCGAATTTAGGTGAATTGGTGTTAGAAAACGAGGAAGAAAAAAGTCAGACAAGGAACAGGTACCAGGTCCGCGACTGTTTCTTCAGTGTGAAAATTTTATCTCCGCATCACGGAGAGGTCGCAGATCCACTGTTTCAAAATATATTTCGACCAAACATTTTAATTCGTCTTCGCATCGCAGACTTTCTCCCCAGACAGTGTTTTTAACCGTTTCTCATGTTTAACTATCTAAAAACACTCCTAAACATCCCGAGATCTTTCCTATCACAAATCACAACCTTGAATTCATAAATCAAATTCAAGGTAGAGTTGAGAGTCAAGTTTTGAGAGTTCTTTCAAACATTTTTGAGAAAGTCCCTTTGAGTCTTTTTGAGGAGTCTTCTACAACTTCTAGTAACTTGCTTCAAGACAAGAGCAAGTGAGTATGAGAATGAGGAGGATGTATTAATATGTTTACTTTGACATCACAATATCCTTCATATCATGAACCATAACTCTTGAACTCGTAATTCACATTCAAGAGAGAGTTAAGAGTAGAGTTCAAGGAAGCCTTTGAGTTCATTGTGAATCCTTTGAGATCCATCATCGATTTGAATTAACTTTTGAGTAAGTAAGTATGATAATGAGAATAGTCGTATACATGAGTTCCTTATTTATATTTTGACCCTTGAGTCGAGTCGTTCATGCATAACTTTCGCATGAACTCCATCAGTTGAGTACCTTTGAGAGGAGTAGTATCTTCAAGTTCTAAGTCTTGAGTATTGAGTTCCTAATCCCCTTTGAGATTAGATTTATAATCATGGGACAATTACATGTCACCCATGAAGTCGTTGAGTTTGAATTGTTCATGCCCATAATTCCGCATGAACCCTATAAGTCAAACAGTCTTGAGATGAGAAGTATCTTTGAGTCCTTCAGTTGAGTAGTTCATGCTCATAATTCTGCATGAACCCTATGATTTGAACATTCTTGAAATGAGTAGTATCATTGAAGTTCTTGAGTTCTAGGTATTGAGTTCTATCTATGGTTATTGAAAACCTTGCATTGAGTCGTTCACGTCCATAATTTGGCATGAACCATATTTTAAGAAGTCTTTACAAACGTTTTAACTTTGTTTTAAGACTTAAGCTTTGAGTTGAGTAAAGAGTAAGAGTAAAGTTAATTTCTTCAATTATTATATGGGAACTAAGTATTTCCAAGAGTAAATGTTTTCACATTTAAAATGAGAGGAAACTGAGATTTCCAAAAGAGTTTTGAGCAGTTTGAGTACCATCTCTTTTAAGAGATAGATTTTTGAGTAATTATCTCACACCACAAAAAAAGTTATGTTTTTAAACATATGAGCTGAGTATTTTGGGAATAGTATTGAGCACCAATATGGGGATGAGTTTGAGTTCAGATAACTCACGTCTCCATAAACAATGTAGCCATAGAAAGGATCATACTGTTTAGATGACTCCTTAGTGCTTTTAAGCATAGACTAGTGGATCCACTTAGTTAAGGCATTCTATATGACGGTAAAGTATAGAACAGTTGTGGCAGCATGGGCAAGACGTTGTATCATCACTTAGGTTCATAGTGGTGGTTGTCGGTTTGCGAAACTCCCACAAATTTATATTGTATTTTTATATACACAATGAGTATTATTGTATTTTTCAATACATTGAGTTTCTATCTATAGTTTTACAACTTTCCATGTATATTGCATCTTTTACTATTGCTTTATCCTTGAGTATTATGAGTTGAGTCTTTCGAGTTGAGTATCTTGAGTTGATTTGTTCTTCATTGTGTCGGGTACCTTATTGTTGAGTTTCACTGATTTGAGAACCTTATTACTGAGTTGAGTATCTTATCATTGAGTATTCCTTGAGTTGAGTAAGTTTGAAAAGAGGTAAGTGTGTTTCCTTTTTATCAAGTTCAAGCTTATGTTTGTGTTTTAGAATTCCCCTTACATGCTTGTACATTCCACGCACTGAGCCATTTGGCCTACATCCTTTCATGATGTAGATTTAGGTAATTGGGATCATCAATAGGAGCTTCGTTGATACCAGATGGAGTTTGAGTTAGCTATGGTGAGCCTCCTTGCTCCCAGATGATTTATTTACTTTTTCAATCCTGTCAGGATGTCGTGGGTTTTGTCCAGACTTCCATGTTTGTCATATAGCGGCTTGATAGATAGAAAGTAAAGTTTGAGAAGTCTATTTCATTTATCTTATTAAATGTATTAAAGACTTAAATTGCCTATTTTATGGCGAGTTGAATAATTTATTTTTATTCAGAGTTTTCTTTTGAGTTAAAGCTTGGATTTAAGTTTTTCATGAATTTTACTTTGTTTTAAGCTTTGTATGATTAAGTTAGTCTTCCGCTTGTTGTCAGCCAGGATGAGGGTTCGCTTGGGGACCAGCAATCGTTCTCGACTGCCGACCACGTCCAGGCTGTAGGCTCGGGTCGTGACAGTACATCTCCACGAATTAAGCGTGCTTTTCCCAAAATCGAGCAGGACTTTATGGGTTGTAGTGTAAGCTTGAGGTAAGGGAGGATACATTTAGATAAAATTAGTGACTTATCCTCCCTAATGCACCTGTTTCGATTTTCTTGCTACATTCCCAACTTTTTCCTTTCTTTGGCCCCACTCTCTACATATTTTCCCACTAGTACTTCCAACCTCGCCCTTATTTTTTGCACATCCCCATATATATATATTGACACTTAACGATAGCCACCCTCAACTTAGAGATTTCTCTCGAGTTAAGGTGCACATTGTCCTTGTAAGGACCAGGGCCATTATTAAGGTATTTTATGAGTTAGCCACCCTCAACTTAGGCTTTTAACCATTGTTGAAGTGCACAATGTCCAAGGGACCAGGGCCAATCACAGATTTAGGAACTTATGGGGCATCATTTGTCTACCTCTTTTCTTTCTTTCCCAAAAAACCAAACATTTCCACCCTATTTAGTCTCACCGTTGTTTTCCCTATTTTCATCTTAACATAGTGCATTAGGGATTACTTTGGGATCAAATCTGACGGTATCAATATTTGGGATTCGGCTCAATTACGTAGGTTAGAACAAAATCAAGGCAAACAAGCTCAAGGGGGCTATACTAGGTATATTATTTCTCAAAAGGCTAATTCATATGACAAAGCAAAGAAAGCCTATTATCATTTTTTAAAGCGGAGCCATACTTTCATTTTGCTTCAATAACATTTCGGGCAAGTTCTAGACTCAGATGCATTACATGGATACTGCAATACCTCACCGCTCATGGCACAAGCTCTATTAAAGATGGATCAATCACAACAACACAATCAGTTCATGCACAAGGTTTTATTTAAGCTTAAGTTGCAATCATTAAAGCCAAATACAAGAATTCAAATGCATTCATACAATCTCCTTTTGGAATTTCAAGCTTCAGTAAATACTTACCTAAGAATCAATGACGGAAATTTCCCTTAAGACGGTCGTCATCCATCTATCATTGGGAAATGCGACTCAACTACGACAACTGACTCAATCCTAAAAATACAAAATCTTTTAGTATTTTATACGGTTCAAAGGGACTTTCCTTGGCTATAGAATTGAAAATAACCTCCAAGGAACCTAAAATGAAAACAAAACAAACAAATAAAAGAAAGACAAAGGCACTACTAGTGTTCAATAATATATACAGACCAGAGATAATTTTCACCCTCACCCTTCACTTAAACAGCAGCCCTGTCCCCCGTGCTTCACAAAGTCACAAAATTCAATACAGAGGTAAGGTAAAACACTCCCTGATCAGTCCTCCATAACATCTCCCTCGTCGGCCTCTTCATCGGCCTGAGCAGAGTCCACTTCCTCATTAGAATCAGACTATACATCAAAGCTAGTGCGCAGTCTCTCCTCATCGGTGGGGATTTCATCATCCATCGACTCATGAAATGCAGGACTGGTGCCAAGTAAGTCCTTCGCATGGGTGATCAACCGATATTTTCTCTCGACGTCCCCCAGTTGCACATCAGTTGACACCCGACATCCATTTTGGTGGCGCAACATCTCTAGCCCATACATCCTAGCCATGATCAGCTCATCCCGTCTATGGCACTCTGTGGTAGTGAGTGTTGGGCCGAACTCAGTGTCGGGCCCCTTAGTCTTCGTGATATCCACCGGTGCTGGGAATAGTGGTGTCATGTAATCGCCAAGCTCAAAAGGTTAACTTTGACAGGGCTCTTTGGTATGTGGCATGTAGATTTTTATTCGGTTGTTTGCATCAATTAAAAAAACACTTACCACCTTTTTTTATTGATGTGATGCCAAATTTGTTTTCTTTTATTTAGATATTGATTTTGACTCAGATATGAAAGAGAGGACTACATCTTCAGGGACAAAAATGCAGTGTGTACTGTTTGATTCTCCTATCAGAGCTATTTCTTGTCAGGTTGGTAATAGAATCTATAGCAGTTTAACAGCAGAAAATCCTTTTTCGGCCATGCTTTGTGATATCTGTTGCAGTGAGCCTGGTTTTTGTCGAGAGTATTGTTGTATCCTTTTCTGTAAAACTATCAGTTCTAACTATGATGGGTATAGTTACATTCGATGTGAAGTAACAGTAGATGGATACATATGTGGACATGTTTCCTATCTATACTGTGCTCTACGAGCTTACATGGCTGGGACGATCGGAGGAAGCATCAATGTGGATGCACAGTAATTATTTCGATGTTGTGATTCAAGGAAGGATTTGGTTCCACATGCTCTGAAGCTTTTAAACATCTGCACATCTATTGCTTCCCATGATGACATCGAAAAGATTTTGAATGTTGGCATTTGTATTTTGTGTGGCTTACAAAAAAGAAGTGGAAAAGAGTGATTGCATCGTATTGAATCAATCAAGGCAAAGATATAACTGATTGATTAATTATACTTTATTTCTTTATGATGCTATCTTTTTTCCCTTTGAGGTTTACAGTTACCGAAATGACCAATTTGATAATCAAATCAGCTTACAAAAGGACTCTGCATTCAAGATGCATTCAAAAAGGAAAGTTGTGTGGATAACACTGGTAACTTCTCTGCCTTCTCATTATCTTGATTGTGTTGGTATGTTACTTTGACTTGAATATTTGGATCTGAGGAAGACATTTCAGTATGTGCAAATGTGGTTCTGTTGCTATAAGTATTGTTTATTTCAGGACACAAATATATACATTTGTTGATTTTTAAAGTCAACTACCCTACTGTTTGGACGATTAGATAAAAAAAAACATATTATATAAGGCGTAAAGAGATAAAAGACACAACTGATACAAAGATTCTTATACTTGTTCGAATCACCGATGTGGTGCCAAATCCAGTCCCCTTGGTTTCTTTAGAGCTTGAATGTTTATGATTATACAAATAGCCTATTGTGAACTCCTTGACATGGAAGATTACAGTTCCTTGATGCAAATCAATCTTCCTTGATTCTGATAGTGTGTGCTTTCCTTCTAGTAGGTTGCTGACTCATCTTAATTTCATTTTTACATGAGTCAATCTCCTCAATTCTGGTACAATCGTTTATCAATCTTCCTTAATTCTGGTAGTGTGTGAATTCCTTCTGTGTTTAGATTTATGCTTTCTTTTCAAAGATTTTGGATGTCTCTTTTTTTTCATGCACAAATTATTTAGGATTAGTGTAATCATTGAAACATAACGTTAATGAAGTTAAAAATATGTCTTATTTGGTTCTTCGTTAGGCTGATATATCCAGATATTACCGTTATTTGTTGAAGTGCAACTATATTTTCTAATGATGATGTCTATATGTTTGGTCTTTCGTATTTCTAGAATCCTGCTTCAGTGCTCAATTTGCTCTCATTAACGAATCTTGTGGCAGCTCATACCCTACTCTATTTCTAATGTCATATATGATTCTTTTAATCCTTCACATTTTGGACAATGGTTTTCATGAAGCTGTTTTCTTGATCATAACAGCTAAATCTGGTACATTGCAAATTCTAAATCTCTGGTACATAACATCTATTTTCTTGATAATAAATGTTTTAAAACTTTAGATATCTATAAATTGAAGATATTTCCTTGTGATCGGAGAAAAATTATTGATCTCTTTTAATATATTAAATATTAGTGGTGTAGTGCAAATACGTATTAAGTACAGTGTTACTTTGTATTTTAGAACTTTAAACGTTCATGGAAGACACACAAAAATGCACTAAGCATTAGATTGCTCATGTTCAAGAGAAGAGAAATACGAGTTATTTACAAAGGCGATATTAAATCAAACAAAATAAATAAATAAATAAATGATAATAATAATAATTTTTTTTAAAATCAACATCAAACAAAGGTCAAATTTGTAAGTACAAAAAAATCGATATTCATGTTAGATAATTAAATTAAACTAGTAGGCACAATATTGCTAAAAATGTTAATGGTGGTGGACAAAAAGGAAGTGCCAAAAGAACAAGTGAAGGGGAGGATTAAAGGTTCTGTCGTTGAGGTAACATGCCACATGACGTCCATTAATCAAAATGTCGGTATCATATAGGATTGAGAGTCTACATTAAACACTCCCAACCAGAAGAAGTACATTTGAATTTAAGTTTAACTGACAACACATATACTTTTGCATCAATTTTTCAAAAATGATTTTTTGGGCGAGTCTTGGAGCGGGGTGTACTAAAAACGCTCCGGATTGCAAATAGAAGACGTAGATTCATAAGGCATAAGTCCTCGAATTTGGGGCGTGATAAGTCTTACTGTTTCCTGATGTTTTGATGATCTTCACAAATGCAGGGACCCGGTCCACTACAGAGTGTTCCGTCCAGGGAAATTTGCTATACAGCTGGAAAGCTATCTTGTCAGAGGTTGGTGAGGTTGTCAACGTACTGAACCAATCAAAATGGACGAGGTTGTTTGTCCAACAGTTAATAATTCTTTATGGTTGATATATTGAACATGAAAAACAACATATCAAGTCATTCATTCAAAGAGAGGAAATTCAAGCTTCAACAAAATAACAAGGGACCTTATAGACTGAAGATTTGCTTCCTGAACATGTTGTTAAGTTGATTGCTTGTATTTGTGCTTAACTTGTACGATTTGTTTCACTTCTGTTAGAAACGTTTCAAAACCTTGAGTGAATCATTATAAGAAAATAGTTGAGGGCAACTTTGTGTCTTATGGTCAAAAGTCTATATTAATTAGTGAGGGTTAGTATAGTGGGAAATGTAGGCATTGTTTAGGCTTGTTAAGTAATAGGTTGTATTACTTAGTAATGAGATTATGAGGTTAATCTCATTGTGTGGTTGTAAATTGTGTTTCGCTTTTTCTTGAGAAGATTAGTGAAAACAATTTGAAAATCCTGTGAGACAGGTCGTGGTTTTACTCCCTTGAGCAAGTAGGTTTCCACGTAAAGTATTTTGTGTTCTATTTACTTTTTGTATTTAATTTTGTGCATTATAACTGTCTAAAGGACCTGGTCTCATCATAGTTAGTGGACGTATACATTCCAACAAGTGGTATCAGAGTTGTGACTTCTCTATATGGTTAACACCAAGAGAACAAAGATCCTAAAGAAATGACTACTCCACTGAGTCTAGAGGAAGGACAGTCTACCACCCGTCCACCCCACTTCAATGGAAAATTCTATGGATGGTGGAAGATACGAATGCATGATTACATTAATGCAGAAGACACTGAGTTCTGGGACGTGATTCTTGATGGACCATACATTCCCACCAAGTGCATAAAAGAAGGAGAACTTACTCAAGTGATTCCAAAGACCAGAAGAGAATATGATGAGGCTGACCAGAAGAAAATAGAGAAGAACAATAAAGCCAAGAAGCTGCTGGTTTGTGGGATTAGTCCAGATGACTACAACAGAATCTCGGCATGCGAGACTGCAAAAGAAATTTGGGACTATTTAAAAACAACCCACAAAGGAACCACCCAAGTCAAGGAGTCTAAAGTAGACATGTTGACAACCCAGTACGAGAACTTTAGCATGAAAGAAGGTGAAACCACTCATGAGATGCATACAAGGTTCACTTCCAATAAAAAATGAACTAATATGCCTTGGTGAACCCATTCACCCAAGCAAACAAGTTCGAAAGGTTGTCAGAGTTCTTCCTAAGTCTTGGGAAAGCAAAGTGAATGTAATCATTGAGGCCAGGGACCTAAAAGTCCTTACCATGGATGAACTGATCGGAAACTTACAGATTTACGAGTTGAACAGGCAGTAGGGATCATCGGTGAAGGAGGGAAAATGGAGAAATCTGTTGCATTAAAAAATGGCTCAAAGTGAGGGATCTGAAGATGAGGATTAGATAGCCTATCTGACTAGGAGATTCCTGAAGATCGTCAAAATGCATGGACGATTCTAGAAGAAAGGAACCACCAGCAGAATGGCTACTGCAAACGATCTATGTCACAAATGTGGAAAACCTAGCCACTTCATGAGAGATTCTTAGAGCCAAAAGCAAGAAGTTCAAGATTTCAAACCACGGTGAAGGAACCAGGTCTCTGACCATGCTAAAAGGAAGGCTCATGCTGATCAAGTCATAAAGAAAGCCTTTGCAGCATGAGGAAATGTCACACCCCGAGCTACCCACGAGACACGAACACGTGACCTAGGACCACAAGTGATCCCAAGCTAACCCTGCTAGCATAATCTGAGCATACTATAATTAAGATAAATAAAAATAACTGATGCGAAAACTAAAATCATAAATAAAGAAAAGATGGGGAATACCTATATACTATAATTGAGAGAGTTTAATACAAAAGATATTAACTAATACTAGGCTGAAACTAACTATGTCTGAAAGTAAGCCTCTAAACTGACTAGAAATGTTGGGACATGCCCCAACTAGATCTAGCAAAACTGAAAGCAGTAAGGATATCATGTCTCTGGTCCTCGGAGGATGAGGACTCACCACTACTAATTTGCTGAGCTGAAAATCAGAAAACGATCTAAGTGCCAACTGGATGCTGAGAGTTTGAACCTACATCACAAGAAGATGTAGCGCAAAAATATGCGTCAGTACTGAAAGGTACCGAGAATGAGGATGGAGTATCGCTGAAATACATATATAACTGACCAAGCAAAAAAGCAATGACATATATATGGATATGATAGAATGCCGAAAAATACTAAACATGACTGATCTGTATGCAATGACCAACTATGACATGCTGAAACTGAATACTAAACATGGTCAATGCAAATGGAGTCTGACTGATTTGTGGGAGCTACTAATCACCGATAATAAAACCACACGAGCTGAATGTGGAGTCCGATGTATACGCCCCATCGAGAGGACCCAATATACCCTGCCAGAGGTATAAAGGCATGCTGTTGTGATCATTAATCTGTTGCCCATGAGAGGGACTTACAACCTACTTGGCTAGTAGTTGTGGGACTATTTGGGTATGCTAAACCCCAGTCCAACTCGGTATTATGCTAGTCCCAATGAATTTAGTAGTAAACTGATTATGAATGATTTTCTGTAATTGTTCTGGATAGCTCAAAACTAGGCATGCAAACTGAACTCAACAATTTAAACTGACATTAATGCATATACTAAGGCATGTATAACTGATTTCTGATAAAGTCTGACCTAACACATGTAATTCAAGAACTAAAGAAATACATAGCTAGGGTTCTGACATTCATACGGTATTCTGAAGAAGACGGGACATGCTGATTTGGCACATTAAAACATAGCTAAAACGTGACATGCTGTTTGGATGTTAGAACATAAAGTTAAAAACATGATTTCTAAATCGGAACTTTTTATAAAATAGTCTCTTTATGAAAATTGGCTGTAACTTTAGAAACTACCAGGGTTCATTCAAAATAATTGAAAAACGATCAATATTTGGATCATTCTAACATTTAAAACCCAAAATCAAGAAACATTCAAGAACCCTAATTTCATTCATAGCATGGAATCAAGAATCATTTGAATTCTAGGGATCTAACGGGCGAAAGTGACCCATTAATGAAATCCAACATACCTGGTGACGAAATCTCCACGAAAAACTATCAACTAGGGCTGGACTTGACTTTTCTGGCGACTTTCTAGCGTTTTCCAGCGGCGGCTAGGGTTTTGCTAGGGTTTCGGCCGCCCCTCTCTCTACTCTCTTCTTTTCTTTTGTTTTAGTTAATTAAATGAATTGGGTAAGTTCTGGTTAGGTTTCTAGGATTTTAAATGACTAACTAAAACCCTTTTAATTTAGGAATTAAAAGAAGAGTGAGAAAAGACAAAAATAGCCTTGACTTAAAAGCTATCCAAATCTTGATACAGATTGGGCACCTGTCAAATCTGAAAATGCTGCAAATTTTCCTTCACGAATCTGGGGTGTTACATTATCTCTCCCTTGGAAACATTCGTCCTTGAATGAAGACTAAACTAGCTGAAAATGGAGGGAGAAGGCTGCAATACCTACCACTAAACACTAAGACTGAATTTCTAACTGAACTGAGTTCCAAGCACATGCAAAAATGTTGCTAATGCAAGTGCAACTGAAGGAACATGATTCTAAGTCTGAGCTGATGCCTGAACGACTGAAAAACTGAAGAGGAACTATTACCTCAAGCTAGAGTAGGGTTGGAAAGAAAGAGGTAAGGATACTTGGACTTCATGGCTGCTTCTGCTTCCCAAGTAGCTCCCTCTATGGACTGACTCCTCCACAAAACCTTGACTGAAGTGACTTCCTTGTTTCTCAATCTTCTAACTTGACGATCAAGAATCTCTACTGGTACATCCTCATAAGAAAGGCTATCTTTCACCGCCACGCTCTCTAATGGAACCACGGATGCTGGATCCCCCACACACTTCTTCAAAAGTGAGATGTGAAAGACTGGATGCACTGCTGCTAAATCTGCTGGCAACTCTAACTCGTAAGCCACTTTCCCAATCCTTTTCAAGATTTTGTAAGTGCCTACATATCTAGGACGGAGCTTCCCTTTCTTGCTAAATCTCATCACCCCTTTTATAGGTGACACTTTCAGAAAAACCCAATCATCAACTTGGAACTCTAATTCCCTTCTTCTCACATTTGCATAAGACTTCTGGCGACTATGGGCTGACTTAAGTCTATCTCTGATGAGTTGCACTTTCTCCATAGCATAAACGACTGAATCTGGCCCTATCAATGCTGCTTCACCTACTTCAAACCAGCCAACATGAGATCTACATCTACGCCCATACAATGCCTCACAAGGGGCCATCTGAATGCTGGAATAGTAACTATTGTTGTAGGCGAACTTTATAATAGGAAGGTGGTCATCCCAACTACCCTTGAAGTCGATCACACAAGCTCTCAACATGTCCTCTAAGATCTGAATGATACGCTCTACCTGCCTACCTGTCTGTGGATGAAATGTTGTGCTAAGGTTAACCTGAGTACCAAGACCTTTCTAAAATGACTTCTAGAAATGAGAGGTAAACTGAGGACCTCTATATGAGATAATAGACAAAGGAACTCCATGCAACCTCACAATCTCATTAATGTAAAGCTTGGCATAATCCTCTGCTGAAAATGTAGTCTTAACCGCCAAAAAGTGAGAAGACTTAGTAACTCTATCAACAATCCCCCAAATGGAGTCATGTTGTCTGCGAGTACGAGGTAACCCTGTGATGAAATCCATGTTGATCACTTCCCACTTCGAAGTAGGAATATCAATCTCTTGAGTCATACCTCCCGGTCTCTGATGTTCTACCTTGACTTGCTGGTAATTGGGGCAATTAGCCACAAAATCTACTATATCTCTTTTCATACCATTCCACCAGTAGACTTCCCGTAGATCGCGGTACATCTTAGTGGCACCTAGATGAATAAAATATCTGGAATTATGTACTTCTGCAAGGATATGCTGTCTCAACTCACCACATCAGGAACACATAATCGACCCTGATAGCGAATGATACCATCTCCCCCTTGGGAGAATATCTCCAGTGTCTGCTTCTGGACCGCACCCTTTAGCTCTAGCAATATTGGATCACTGTCTTGCTTTTCCTTAACTTTTACTACCAAAGAAGATTTTGCCCCATTCTGAACTATTACAGCACCATCTGATATGCTCATAAGACGAACTCCTAAGCGAGCAAGTCTGTGAACATCCTTTACTAATTCTTTCTTCTCTTCTTCAACATATGCTACACTACCCATAGATAGTCTGCTAAGAGCATCTGCTACTACATTTTCCTTACCAGGATGGTAATGCACACTTATATCATAATCCTTGAGGAACTCTAGCCATCTTCTCTGGCGAAGATTCAACTCTTTCTGGGTGAACACATACTGAAGGCTCTTATGGTCTATGAACACATCTACATAAACACCATATAAATAATGTCTCCAAATCTTAAGTGCAAACACCACTGCTGCTAGCTCAAGGTCATGAGTTGGGTAATTCTTCTCATACACCTTAAGCTGCCTGGAAGCATAAGCTATAACCTTATCTCGCTGCATCAACACACAACCTAGGCCAACTCTGGACCCATCACAATAAATCACATAACCATCTGAACCCTCTGGTAAAGTCAAGACATGAGCTGTAGTCAACCTAGTTTTTAATTCTGTGAAGCTTTTCTCGCAATCATCTGACCACTAAAACTTGACCATCTTTTAAGTCAACTTAGTCAATGGTGAGGCTATGGATGAGAATGCTTCCACAAACCTTCTGTAATAACCTGCTAAACCCAAGAAACTCCTGATATTTGTAGCTGAGGTAGGTCTGGGCCATTGTTTCACCGCTTCTATCTTTTGGGAATCTACTCGAATCCCTTCACTAGACACAATATGCCCAAGGAAAGCAACTGCTTGTAACCAAAACTCACACTTGTTAAATTTCACAAATAACTGGTGATCTTTGAGAGTTTACAGAACCACTCTCAAGTTACTTTCATGTTCTTCCTCACTCCTAGAGTAAATGAGGATATCATCAATAAAGACGATGACGAACAAGTCCAAATACTACTTGAACACTCTGTTCATCAAATCCATGAAAGCTGCAGGAGCATTGTTTAGTCCAAATGACATGACTACAAATTCATAATGACCATACCGAGTTCTGAAGGCTGTCTTCGGAATGTCACTATCTCTGACTTTAAGTTGATGATAACCCGATCTGAGGTCTATCATTGAGAAATGACTAGCACCCTGAAGTTGGTCAAACAAGTCATCAATCCTAGGAATGGGATACTTATTCTTGATTGTGACCTTGTTCAACTGTCTATAGTCAATGCACATTCTGAGAGAACCATCTTTCTTCTTTACGAACAGCACTGGTGCACCCCATGGCTAAATAATAAGTCTGATGAAGCCCTTACCTAGAAGGTCTTTCAACTGCTCTTTCAATTCCTTAAGCTCAGCTGGAGCCATTATGTAAGGAGGTATAGAAATAGGCTGGGTATCTGTAAGTAGATCAATTCCAAAGTCGATTTCCCTATCGGGAGGAACTCCGGGAAGATCTTCTGGAAACTTATTAACCACTGGAACTGACTCAAGAGCTGGGGTTTTAGAACTAGAGTCCTTCACCCGAACTAGATGATAGAGATAACCCTTAGAGATCATCTTTTTGTCCTTAAAGTAAGAAATGAATCGACCCCTAGGCGCTAAGCTACTACCCTTCCATTCTAGGTTCATCTGGAAACTGAAAGCAAACAGTCCTAGTTCTACAGTCGACTGAGGCATAACAACAATGTAACCAATCTATGCCTAGAATGACATCGAAGTCTACCATTTCAACTCTATAAGATCTGCTGAGGTGATTTTCTGATAGACTGTGACATGACAATTTTTGTATACCCGTCTAGCTATAACTGGTTCACCAACTGGAGTAGAACTGAGAAAGGTTTTGAAAGAGTTTCTGGACTAACACTGAACTTGACTGCTATGAAAGAAGTTACAAATGATAAAGTAGCCCATGGATCTAATAATGCATAAACATCAAGATCAAAGACTCGTAACGTACCACTGACCACAATAGGAGAACCTTCCTGATCATGTCGAGCCTAAAGAGCATAGAGCCTATTTTGGCGCTGTCCGCCACCTGTACCAAAAGAGTTACCCTGCTGAGTTGGGTGACTTGCTGGTGCTGCTGTAGTAGTAGACTGAGCTCTACTATTTCCTCTCTGACCTTGTCTAGAAGGACAATCCTTTAACCTGTGACCCGACTGACCACACCCAAAGCATCCTTCTTTCCCAGCAAGACACTCACCCGGATGGTTCTTACCACACTTATGGCAAGTAGGGTATGATATGGTACCTGAAACACCATCCTGAGACTTAGAGCCTAACGCTCTACCTTTCTGATCATTATGGAACCTGGGAGATGGAACACTAGCTGATGAAGGCACTGAAAATTTCTGCTGCGAGCAATTACCACCACCCAATTTCTGTTGAGAGTAGTCATAGTTGCCTATTCTAACCTTCTTGTTCTCCTTGGCCTGTTCCCTAAGCTTATCACCCTCAACCTGCTGAGCATGAGTCATGAGCCTAGAGATGTTCATATCTCCCAACAACATAGCATTTCTGCACTCTGTCTTAACCAAGTCTGACACTCCATACAAGAACTTGTTCATCTGTGCCCTAGAATCAGCAACCATGTGAGGAGCATACCTGGAGAGTTGGTTGAACTTGAGCCCATTCTCCTGAACAGTCATGTGACCCTGCCTCAAATTCATAAACTCTGGGGCCCTTGCCTCTCTCAACTCAATAGGGAAGAACCTATCTAGAAAAGTCTCACTAAAGCAATCCCAAGTAATAGGAGCTGCATTCGTACCCCTACTATCCTTCCACTGAGTATACCAGATACGAGCCACATCCTTAAGTTGGTAAGAAGCTAGCTCAACCCGATCATTTCCAGTTACCTGCATCACTTCAAAGATCTTCTTGACCTCGTCAATGAAGTTTTGGGGATCTTCTCCAACTTGCGACCCTAAGAATTTTGAAGGGTTCATTCTAACAAAGTCTCTCACCCTAGCTGTGACTGACCCAACATTAGCATTCACAGGAGCTTGAACCCGCACGTAGGTTGTTCTGATTGGCCATGCTCTGAGCCAACATCTGAATGGCATTCCTGAACTCTGCATTTGAAACTTCCTGATCTGGGACAAAAGGAGCTGTGTTCGTGTTTCTGGCATTAGCTCTCCTAGTATTAACTCTACGAGGACCCATGATCACTGAAACGTAGAACATCGAGTTAAAATGGAATTAGATCATACCTTACGCATGATAAGAATAACAAGAAAGTGAAGATTTTCCTAAAACACTTTGTAGCCTCCTGCTCATTAGATGTGGTGCACTTCACACCCATGAAAAAGACTCTACTTAGTGCGGCTTTTCAGACATCCTAGGAGTCTTAAACCTAGTGCTCTGTTACCAAGTTTGTCATGCCCCGAGCTACCCCCGAGACGCGGACACGGGACATAGGACCACAAGTGATCCCAAGCTAACCCTGCTGGCATAATTTGAGCATACTATAATTAACATGAATAAAAATAACTGATGCGGAAAATAAATCATAAATAAAGAAAAGATGGGGAATACCCATATACTATAATTGAGAGAGTTTAATACAAAAGATATTAACTCATACTAGGCTGAAACTAATTATGTCTGAAAGCAAGCCTCTAAACTGACTAGAAATGTTGGGACATACCCCAACTAGATCTAGCAAAACTGAAACTAAAAACTGAAAGCAATAAGGATATCATGTCTCTGGTCCGCGGAGGATGAGGACTCACCACTACTAATCTGCTGAGCTGAAAATCAGAAAACGATCTAAGTGCCATCTGGATGCTGAGAGTTTGAACCTACATCACAAGAAGATGTAGCGCAAAAATATGCGTCAGTACTGAAAGGTACCGAGCATGAGGATGGAGTATCGCTGAAATACATATATAACTGACCAAGCAAAAAAGCAATGACATATATATGGATATGATAGAATGCCGAAAAATACTAAACATGACTGATCTATATGCAATGACCAACTATGACATGCTGAAACTGAATACTAAACATGGTCAATGCAAATGGAGTCTGACTGATTTATGGGAGCTACTAATCACCGATAATAAAATCACACGAGCTGAATGTGGAGTCCGATGTTTTCGCCCCATCGAGAGGACCCAATATACCCTGCCAAAGGTATAAAGGCATGCTGGTGTGATCACTAATCTATTGCCCATGGGAGGGACTTACAACCTACTTGGCTAGTAGTTGTGGGACTATTTTTGTACGCTAAACCCCAGTCCAACTCGGTATTATACTAGTCCTAATGAATTTAGTAGTAAACTGATTATGACTGATTTTCTGTAATTGTTCTGGATAGCTCAAAACTAGGCATGCAAACTGAACGCAACAATTTAAACTGACATTGATGCATAATACTGAGGCACGTATAACTGATTTATGATAAAGTCTGACCTAACACATGTAATTCAAGAACTAAAGAAATACATAGCTAGGGTTCTGACATTCATACGGTAATCTGAAGAAGATGGGACATGCTGATTTGGAACATTAAAACATAGCTAAAACGTGACATGCTGTTTGGACGTTAGAACATAAAGTTAAAAACGTGATCTCTAAATCAAAACTTTTTTTAAAACAGTCTCTTTATGAAAATCGGCTGTAACTCTAGAAACTACCAGGGTTCATTCATAATCATTGAAAAACGATCAATATTTAGATCATTCTAACATTTAAAACCCAAAATCAAGAGACATTCAAGAACCCTAATTTCGTTCATAGCATGGAATCAAGAATCATCTGAATTCTAGGGATCTAACGGGGGAAAAGGACCCATTAATGAAATCAAACATACCTGGTGATGAAATCTCCACGAAAAACTATCAACTAGGGCTGGACTTGACTTTTCTGGTGACTTTCTAGCGTATTCCGGCGGTGGCTAGGGTTTTGCTAGGGTTTCGGCCGCACCTCTCTCTACTCTCCTCTTTTCTTTTGTTTTAGTTAATTAAATGAATTAGGTAAGTTCTAGTTAGGTTTCTAGGATTTTAAATGACTAACTAAAACCCTTTTAATTTAGGAATTAAAAGAAGAGTGGGAAAAGACAAAAACACCCTTGACTTAAAAGCTGTCCAAATCCTGATTCGGATTGGGCACCTGTCAAATCTGAAAATTCTACAAATTTTTCCTTCACGAATCTGGGGTGTTACAGGAAATGCTTCTAGTGATTCTAAGTATGAAGAAAGTCATGACGATGTCTCCATGATGGTGCTGAAGGATGAAGAAACTGTCTTCATATCCATATTCTCCTTGATGGCAAAATCTGATGATGAGGATGAAAAAGATGAGGTAACTCTGTTTGATCTTAAAAGTGATTTAGACACCTTGTCAATTAAGAGACTGAGAAAACTTGTTGCAGTTCTGATTGATTGATTTGTAGATGAAATAACAAATGAAAATTCCATGTTATGGGAAATGTTAAGTATCTGTGAGGAAGAGAAAACTGCCCCTGTGTCTCAAATGTCTGAAATGAACTTTTGGGTGAGTATTCTAGAAACCTAGAGTATGCAGCCTAATGAGGAACCTGGTACCTCTGAGGGTGGAAAAACAAAAATCAGTAGTTTTGAGCTTGAACTAGAAGAAAGGTTGAAAGTGTCTGAGTCCAAATTAGTCGTCTCTGATGAAAATATTCACAACTAATGAGGGACATAAGTCAGATCAAAGAAAAGCTAAACCATTCCACGAAATTATTTGATTCGTCTAAGATTCTTTCAAATTTGGCTAATCAGAAGTTCAACAGTAGAAAAGGCTTAGGGTGTAGAAAGATAGAGCCGCCCTATAACCCTCACAGTAAATATGTCTCAATCTATGACAATCTTTTGTGTACCCATTGTGGAAGAAACATCACCTGAAGAAAAATTGTGAGTCTCTCAAAAGGGTAAAAGAAAATCAAGAGAACTTCTTTAAGTCAGGAAAAATAAAGGTAGAAAAAAGGAAGGTACCTGGTCCCAATTACCACTTTAGCAAGAATACTTTGCCCCCATGGACATGAAGGTTTCTCATTAAACCTTTTGACAGTTTTTTGCAACTCCATCTCGAGTGGGTTCCTAAATCTAATAATTGATTCTTGTGCATAACAGAGGAAGCAATAATTTCTGGTACATGTACAGTGGCTTTTCGAAGCATATGACTGGAGACACCCAAAACTTTCTCTCTTTGGAAGCATACCAGGGCAGTGGTGTGTCATTTGGTGATGGGAAAAAGGTACTCATTTTAGGTGTTGGGAACATTGGGAGATCAATGAAGCACTCCATAGATAGTGTGTAATATGTGAGTGGCTTGAAATATAACTTACTAAGCGTTTCTCAAATATGTGATAAAGGAAATAAAGTAAGATTTGTGGCAAATCAATGTATAGTCACAAGTCTCACTTCTAATAAAGTTGTTCTTACTGCCAGAAGAGTGAAGAACATGTATATTGCAGATTTGGATTCTATAGAACGATACAATCTTACTTATCTCAGTGCTCAATCTGAATATGCAAGTTTGAGGCACAAAAGATTGGGACATGTGAGCTCCCCATTACTGAACAAATTGGTTTCAGGGGACCTGGTCCGTGGTCTCCCCAGGTTGAAGTTTACTGAAAATAAAATCTATGAGGCCTGCATATGGGGGAAGCAAACAAGACCATCATTCAAGGCAAAGAAAGGTGTCATCACAACCAGGCCACTAGAAGTTCTCCACATGGATTTGTGTGGACCAATGAGAATCCAAAGTAGAGGTGGGAAGAGATCCTGGTGATTGTTGATGACTTTTCCAGATTCACGTGGAACATGTTCTTGAGATCAAAAGACAAAACAACTGGAATACTTATGACCTTTGCAAAGGGGATTGAGTTGAAGCTAAACTACAAATTTCAAGCATCAGGTCAGATCATGGTACCGAGTTTGAAAATGCCCAAATCGAAGGCTTCTGCGCGGACCATGGCTTCCACCACAACTTCTCTACTCCAGGAACTCCTCAGCAGAATGGGGTCGTTGAAAGGAAGAACATGACCCTGATGGACATTTCCAGAACAATACTCATAGATTCAGATCTTGCAATGAGTTTTTGGGCTGAAGTTGTGAATACAACTTGTTATGTCACCAACAGATGTTTAATCAGGTTAGTTCTTAAGAAAACTCCCTATGAACTGCTAAACGGAAGAAAGCCATCTCTTAGTCATCTAAAAGTCTTTTGATGCAAGTGCTTTGTGTTGAAAAATGGCAAGGATGATCTTGGAAAATTTAATCCAAGAAGTGCTGAGGGAACGTTTGTGGGATACTCTTCATCAAGCGAAGCCTAGAAGGTATACAACAAAAGTACCAAGTGTGTGGAGGAGAGTGTGCATGTCATTTTTGATGAATCAGGTGAACTGAGCTACCGTGAAGGAAATGAGGATGTTGAAATTGAGGAGCTAATGCAGATTCAGAGAGATAACCAAATTTGAGAAGCTGGAGATGAAAAGAATCAAAGTGATGAAAAGGCTGAGAAACCTATGAAAGTACCTGGTCCTTCTGCTGCTCCAAATGATGCTCATGAAGGAGACACTCAGAATGAAGAATTTGAAAGTGATATCCAAGCTTATGAACTTGATGAGGAGATTACTAGAAAACCAGGATGGAAACATCAATCATCTCATCCTCTAGACAATCTGATTTCGCCTCTTGAACCTGGAATTTAAACTAGATCCAAGGCAAGAAATCTGGTTGGCTTCTCAGCTTTCATATCTACATTTGAACCAAAAAATATCAAGGAAGCTTGCTAGATGCTGATTAGGTGAACTCAATGCATGAAGAGTAACATCAGTGTGAGAGAAGCAAAGTATGGCACCTGGTCCCCAGACCACTTAACAGAATTATTATTGGGACCAAATAGGTTTTTAGAAACAAGTTGGATGAGCATGGAACAATCACGAGAAACAAGTCAAGATTGGTAGTGTAGGGCTATAGTCAAGAGGAAGGAATCGATTATGAAGAGACCTTTGCACCTATTGCAAGGATGAAAGCCATTAGATATTACTAGATTTTGCCACGTACATGGGATTCAAGCTCTTCTAGATGGATGTCAGGAGTGCCTTCCTAACTGGGTACTTGAAGGAGGAAGTCTATATCAAGCAGCCTCCTAGGTTTGAAGATGTTGACCAGCCTAATCATGTGCTAAAGCTAGACAAAGCACTAAATGGCTTGAAGCAGGCACCCAGGGCCTGGTAGGAGCGATTGTCAAAATTTATTCTTGAAAATGGGTTTAGAGTAAGGTAAATGGTCGGACTGTTCATGATGGTTATTAGTATTGAGAGTGTGGACTTCAGTGGAATGATGTGAATAGTATGTGGAGTAAGCCGAATGGAAATGACGGGTATCGACTCCTCAGAGGAAAACCTTTGGTGTTATTCAATAGTTATTCCGTAAAATTCTTACGTGATCATCTATTTCATTTTGTACACGGTGGTGAGTACGTTTCACTAGCTATGATCATATGTATTTTCACTTTTGTGGGTGGATCCTTAGTGGTGGATCAGGTGTACCAATCCTACGATGTTCTCTTGGTTGAGTGGGATGATTTGAGAAGACGTGGTTAATCCAGAGGACTTATGTGGTGTTGTCTTGGAGTTGTTAAAGTGTTTTAGTGGTTCTACATGTACCCCATTGCTTATGAGAACTTATAGAAGAGATACAATGTGTATTTATGGTTGTCTAACAATCTAATATTTCATCTTGTGGTCGAGGTCATGTATCGATTATGTGTGGTTGAATGTGGGGATCGTTGAATCCAATTCTACTATTCTTAAGAGGTAATCTATAATTACTAAATCTAGCATTTCGATAGTGTTGTTAGAGGGTTTGGATGCTTGGACATATCCCTCAATGAGTATCTGATGTCTAAAAGACCAAACTTTTGTAACTTAAGCTTATGGAAAATTTTGTTGTGAGAAGGAGATGTTCATAAGAACTATGATTGTTTGAGTATTATGATTGTCAGTTGGTTGGTTCAGGTTCACCTCTAATTGTGACGAGTTTTGATTTAGGATTTTATCATGGTTATGTGAGAAATGATTAGTCTTGACGTTTATGTCAAAGTCCTTGATAAGATGTTGTAGACGTGCGTACAATCAACCTTTATGGTTGTTGGGAATCGTTTTCTTGTTAGTTAAGTTTAGATACAACAATATTTATCACTCGATTATTGTGATGACTTCATTAAGGCATTGTATGAGAGGTGTGTAGGTATTCAATTTGGTTGGTTTGGGGACGGAGATTATATCATAAACTCAGACTCTGTATTGTTAAACAAGACCTTCAGTATGAAGAATAATCGGTTGAAATTCTTGATCACAATGTCCGGGAGCTAAGGACATGTGAGACAAGTATCCCCAGTAATTCGACGTTTCAGATAATACTCTACCTTTATTTTAGACAGTCTTTCCTAGTTGATCACTCGGGGACGAGTGATGGGTAAATTGGTATATATTGTAACAACCTAATTCCTTCATTATGGAAAAAACAATGGGGAAAGAATTGGGGCTAGAAAACTTTTTTGTAGTATTTGAATTTTCCCAACCTTGTCTAGATTTGGACGAAATCGAAGTCATTAAGGTGTAGGAAAATCTGGTAACAATCGGGTGATCTATTTATGATTTTTATTACATGAGTAGTTAGATAACTCGTTGAGGAACCCATACGACTTTATGAAATTTAATTAGGGTGAGTAGAACTCGCGGAATCGATCTTAGCGTAAAGGGTATTTTTTGAGCGTCGTTGGTTAGAGGTGTGTTGAGAAATGAGGGTCTTGGAATTTTCAAAATAGCTCATTGGTTCCATGCAAGCTGCTGGGGCGGGATTTCTGCCTCCAGGGCGGGGCCGCTGTAACAGGGTGAGGATCGTTGTGGCAGGATAGACGCGACTTAAGTCGGAAAGAAAACCCTAAAAATTGTTTATTCTGCGCTTTTCGAATTTGAGAGCTAGGAGACGACCCAAGATGAGTTCTTGATCGTTTTCCACCATTCTTGAGGCTAAAGGTAAGGTTTTCACTCCCCGAATCTATTTTTCAATCCGTAGAACTTAGTTTCTTGGGTAATTATTGATGGGGGAGGGTTTTGATCTAGAATTTATGGTGGAAAAAACCCTAAATTGGGTATTAGTATCTTGAGTTTGGTCTAGGCTTATTGGGTTTGTTATAATCTGGATAATTAGACCTTTGATTGTTGATCCTTGCGTTAATTGTATCTATTTAGACCACGAACAAGAGAGAAGAATCCGAAAAGGAAGATTCAAGTCCCTTAGGGGATTCAAGCTTGGATTTCGAGGTAGGTGATGGTTGTGATTTCATGTTTGTGTGATATAAGTTGTAACTGCTTCATTATAATGCATGTATGTATGCGAATGTTGCATTATTGATCAACCTAATCATAAATGAGGATAATTGAATAATTGTATTCCATGAATCACCTCTTGTTGTATGATTGTTAAAATATACATTGTGATTGTGATTGTGGTTTGTTGAATGGGCGGGTGTCACGATCTAACACACTAACTGGGATCGGTTGCCACGTTCCGGCATAAACATTGGATCAGGTACCACGTTCCGGTATGCTAATAATTTGGGTGTGGGTTCCATGAGAGGACCATTGAATTGGGTTCCGTGAGAGGACCATTGAATTGTGTTGTGTATCTACTTGTGATGATTACGTTCATATCTAATGATGATTGATATTGGAAGATTATATGTTGCTTTAAATTGATAACCAATGTGTATTATTGAGAATGTGGGACGTTACATTGATCTTGAAAAGATGACTTATATTGTATATGTTCGGTGTATGCCTGTTTTATAATGTTGTGGTTACTTTCATATTTTTCACTTATTGGGATAGCCGCGTGATCCTACTAGTACACTGTGGTTGTGTACTGATTCTGCAGTTCCTCTTTCGTTGTTGAGTACAGGGAATTTTTAGGTGGCTATTGATAGATCTTAGCTAGGTGACTATTGAGCGTGACCAGATTCAAGGGTGAGCCAGTTATTTCAGGCTACCATGGATCTTCCTTGTTTAAGTCCACTATTTTCGGATTTAGACATTTGTTCTAGTTAGTTGATTAGTTCATTAGTTTGGGGTTGTATCCCTTCTTGTTTAGACTTGGTTTATTGTTAGATGTTTTCGTATATTCACTTTCAGGTTCTAGGTTATTCTTCCGCATTGTTAGTTCATCATTGTTAGACTTTTGTTATAGTTTATGGGAACTCTATTTTCATTTCCTTAGTATTTGACTTAAATGCCATAGTTATTGCTTTAGTTGTTTGGCTTGGGTTGTCGTAGTGGTTCTCCCACCGGAGGGTTAGTGTGGGTGTCAATCACGACGGTCTGGGTCGTGACACAAACAAATTTGAAAGGTTCTCAGAATTCTTCCCAAGTCTTGGGAAAGCAAAGTGAATGCAATCATTGAGGCTAGGGACCTAAAAGTCCTTACCATGGATGAACTAATCGGAAACTTGTAGACCTACGAACTGAACATGCCACAGGGTCCATCGGTGAAGGAGGGAAAAATGGAGAAATCTGTTGCATTAAAAACGACTCAAGGTGAGATTCTGTTTGTTTTTGGAGCAACTGGGATGATATAGAATCAAGAGGAGATACACCACCGGTTATAAAAAAGATATACTATCTAAAGGATGATTCGATTAGATATGCAGAAGTTACTAACTTTGACGCCTGTCTCTCGAAGGAAATCTACAATGAGAGCCTTGTCTATCCCCTTTCACAAAACCAACAAGGATTAATCAACAATCAAGGTTGCATATGCTCAGATGAATGACAATTGTGTCACTAATGATTTGTATGGTCAATTCTTCTTCTATTAACTATAGAAAAATACATTGCGTGTTTATGGGACATGCTCTCATTTCTTTTGTTTTTTGCATATTTTATGAAGCAACTTTTAGCAAAAACATTTTTAAGGAAACGTGTCATACCTCTAGTGTGAGGGACATGAAAATCATGCCAGGTGAACACACCAATAAAGACTAGCCCTTGCTGGGATTATTGTTTGGCATATACTGTCTTCATTGTTGGAATCATGGAATAACAGTCATTGTCTGGTATAGTATCTAACTATAGTGGTTTTCCTTATTTCTAATTGTTTGGTATTTTTCTCGTCACTATCTTTTCACCATTTTAGTTATTTAGCTTGTCAAATACTGAAAGTTCTTTCAATTTAATAGTAACATTGACATCTATGAAATTGGTTGAAGGAAAAAGCAAATAAGGGCATATTCTATGAAATACGATCATGTGAACAAAGTGTGCTAAACAGGGGATTCTTAGAGAAATAGCTTTGGTATGACACTTTATTAATAAGGTCGTCTCTACTCTAAAGTACATGAAAGTGAATTTCTGTCATCTGTTATTTCAAACAAAAAAGTTCCTACCAGATTCTGTTGTTATTGTATTCCTTAATAGAGTGGAAAAATATTATCGAAGTTGAAATTCTTAACGAATTCTATTACATTTTGGTTGATCTTCAAAATATTGAAACTTCACAAAGAACCAGGTGCAATGGTTATGTATCACCGAGTGAGATAAAAACCCATGTCTTATGTCGTTTCAAATGAAGCTCTATTTGACTCAAGGATCGAGTCAATGTAGCAAGGCAAATAAGATAAATAAAAACTGCTAATCCATGCAAAAACAATGTCATCAATCTCACTCTTCATAAAAAAAAATGTCATTAGTTTGACAAATAACATGTAGTATTTACTAATGCTTTTGTTTTAAACTAGTTTATTTTTTATTGATATTTAAACAATCACAACATCACTCATAATTGAAGTATTTGTAATCTTCAACAACAATAATTTCTAAGGGTAAATGGAAAAGATTATTAATTTTTGTCTTGAACTTCTTATTCATTTTACTTGTCATGTTTTTTTCTGTCCCTTAAAAAAGCATTAACTAAAAACGTAACTTGACTAAAATATCCTTATTTTGATCTCATTTAATATTACTACTATTTTTCTCACCACGTTAATCTCTCTCCACAATACTTTAAGTGTGTTTACTAAAAGAGTTGATGGTCAAAAATACACTTAAAATATTCTGATTTTTTTAGTTCCCATATGAGTAATTAATTCTAGTGGTAAACTATGAAAAAAATAATTGTCTTTTCTTGATATGTTAAAAGTAACAAGCAAAACTAAAAATCTATTTTTCAAATAGTGGACAAGTAAAAGTCAACGAATAGAGAATTTTTTTAAAAATCGCGAGAGATAATTTAAGATTGAGTGAGAATTATTGGAGGATTAAATCCGTAACAATCAACAGTAGATTTAGTACAATTTGGGGGAAATTCATTTAACGGGTAAAAATGTGTAGGAAACCTAAGAATCTCCAACAATGACAAAGCAAGACAATCATACCATCTTTTCCAAAACGGAGTCGGAGGGAAATAAAAACACCCATCATACCCGGAGCAAACCCATTAACCACCATTATCATGTTACATGTCAAATAAAGGTGAGACTTTGCTCCAGAATCAAGAGGATACACCATCTGTTATCAAAAAGATATGCGATGATCCGATTAGATATGCAGAGGTTACTAACTTTGGTGCCCGTTTGTCGAATGAAATCTACATTGAAAGCCTTGTCTGTCCACTTTCACAAAACCAACAAGAATTAAGCAACAATGAAAGCTGCAGATGCTGAGATGAATTACAATTGTGTAACTAATGATTTGTAAGTTTCCACTTTATACATGTCCTGTAGGTGCAGTTCAATCCTTCATCTATTGTCAAATATAGAAAAATACATTGCATGTTTAAGGTTCTTTTGGATACAACCTCTACCTTCTCAAAGGTAGGGGTAAAGTCTACATAAATACAACCTCTACCCACTTGTGAGAATACACTGTGTTTGTTGTTGTTGTTGTTCCTACATTGCATGTTCAAGGTACATTGTCACACAAGATCAGCTTGAGATCTTCTCTAGTCCTTTTCCACTTTCCATATTCTATGAAACAACTTTTCTTAGAACATTTATTTGGTTGTAGAATTTGGTGTCTTCAAAACTCAATTTTTTTTAATAAAGTTGGAAATTGATTCTCTTTTCAAGCTGCATTTTAAGGGAATGAGACATATCTTTAGTGTGAGTGACATGAAACTACGCATAGCCCTTGCCGAGATTATTGTTTGATGTAGGATCTTCATTACTAGTGCTTTTTAAAATACAGTTACTATGGTAAAGGAATCATGGAATAAGAGTCTTTGTCTAGTATAGTATCTAACTTTAGTGGTTTTCTTTGTTGCTAATAGCTTACTATCTTTTCTTAATTTTTTTTATTTGGTCTGTCAAAGGCCAAGAGTTCTTTCAGTTTAGCAGTAACTCGAATCTACAAACTTTGTTTGATGGAAAAAGCAATTGAGGAAATATATGGATGCCATGAATTATGGTCATGAGATATTTGAATGACAATGAAAATGTTTATCTCTGTTATTTCTAACTAAAAGGTTCCTACTATAATTTGTTCTTATCTTATTCCTTAGTAGAGTGGTAAATTGTATTTATCACCAAGTGAGATGAAAAGCCTCGTCTTATGTAGTTTCAAGTGAAACTATTCTTCGTCATCTGCTGCCTATTCTTAGTTTTTTACATCATATGACATGTATTCCTTCACCCTACTGCTTTTGGTTTAGGTTGTATGGGACCTTTATGTGCTGGCTGATGATTGGCATCAGTGCTTTCTGTGTCTACCATATCTTCCTTCCTACCAGGTTATAAACTTATCAATCTCTGCCCTACAGAGTTTTTGTACCATTCTATCTATGGTTCATTTGGACACAACGTAACCAGTTCATTTTTGAACAAAAACCATTGATCATTAATTACTCTGCTGTTAAATATCTAGCATGTACAACCAAGGTAGGACAATCTAAAATTCCCATATGTGACATAGGAACCCCCAACAAACTATTTACATGGTCAAGAAAGATGCAAGGGGGGACAATAACATGAATTTTGTAGGAACGGGAGTATTTAGGATAGGAGCGGACAATGGAATTTAGGATTTACTTCTTCGATTTAAATTACAAAAATGTTTTCTAAGCTAAATTACTCACTCCCTTACATGGATTGACTATAACGTTTCTGCATAATTTACAGCCCCTGCAAGTTAATATTGATGCCCAGGAAGTAGTTGCCACTTTATAACACTAACTTGTACAACTCTTCAATTTTGGATGATTGCAGGTGCCTCTTCCAGAGGCTGAGTATTCCAAAGGTGATCCATATCTATGGAGAACAAAGCAGACTAGTTGATAGCTTAGCAGCAATGGCCACCACCATGTAGGAAGCTCCTTTCTAAGGCTTTTTTTCTGGACACTCGTGCATCCTTGGAAGATATTTTGAGCGGGGACAGAAATGAAGTTATGTTTGTTAGGAGGGTTAATGCACTGACATTCAGCCCAACTTAATTCTATGTGTAATATTAGCAGAAATGGTGGCACAACCACCAATGGGGAACTCATTACCTATTTTTGGTAGCATAATATGTTGGCTGTAGATTTGTACGATTACTGCTCATAGATATTATGTTCTATATTTAGAATAGTAACTGTTAAAATCTTCAGGTGCAAAAGTTGTGTTTCACCGAGGGAAGATGACAACCATTGTTTAATGCATTCAAATGTTGATCTATTCGTCATGTTATCAACTATCTATTGTTATATTATGTAAAAGTGACTGTAGCCAAGAAATGGAAACAAGAAAATGTAGTTAATCTTGAAACACAGGTCAAGATAAGCCTCGTGAAAACCTTAACAGTGTCAATAGTTTAACATAACCATTGATTGATATTTGTGGTTTTACTATTGATTTGCATATAACTATAGCCTATACAATTGTGGAAGCAAGGGAGAGAAGCCAAATGGGTGTGCATGCTCTATGTTGCATGTCGGATCTTAGTACTCTGATACGCACCCGTGGAAAGTTTTTAAGTCTGAGCATCATGGTGTTTGTGTCTGGGAAATTCTTGTGAGTTGTATCTGTTTGAGTAAGAAACACAACTCAAACATTTTGACCTGCCTAATTTCAGCTGCTATGGTTTAAATTCTTAAACATTTTTAAGGTCACGGAGTCATGCTCATTTTGACTTGCCTAATTTCTTAAGAAAAGAGGTAGCAAAATGATGCTCCATAAGTTCCAAAATCTGTGATTGGCCCTGGTCCCTTGGACATTGTGCACTTCGACTAAGGTTAAAATCCTAAGTTAAGGGTGGCTAACTCGGAAAATACCTTAATAATGACCCTGGTCCTTACAAGGAAAATATGCACCTTAACTCGAGAGAAATCTCTAAGTTGAGGGTGGCTATCTTTAAGTGTCAAAATAAAATAAAATATATATAAATAAGGGGATGTGCAGAAAATAAGGGCGAGGTTGGAAGTACTAGAGGGAAAATATGCAGAGAGGGGGGCCAAAGAAAGGAAAAAGTTGGGAATGTAGCAAGAAAATTGAAACAAGTGCATTAGGGAGGATAAGTCACTAATTTTATCTAAATGTATCCTCCCTTACCTCAAGCTTACACTACAACCCATAAAGTCCTGTTTGATTTTGGGCAAAGCACGTTTAATTAGTGGAGATGTACATAAAAGGCAAGCTTATGGTCCTCAATGCATGCATGTATGATGTCTTTGTTGAGTGAGAGCGTACTATGTTTGCGAAGTCCTTAAACTATATTCAATGTGTTGTGTTGAGTGTATGGACTATTTTGTTGAGTCAGGGGCACTTGTTGTATGAAAGATATGTGATGAGTAATGGTGCACATGAAGTTGAACGCGTTGGTTGCAAAAAATTGTCAAGTCAATTACATGAGTTGTATGATGTATGAAAGTGGGCAAGCCCTATTTTGAGTGAAAACATGCTTATTTTTTAACTTACTACAGATCCTTGAAAGGAAGAGGTGGATGCACAAATACCATAGTATGGAGTCTAGGTCTAGGATTAGTTAGTAAGTTGTTCGAGGACGAACAAGGCTCTAAGTGTGGGGTAGTGATCTTAGGCGTATTTTCCATTTGCAAGTATAGTTTTCAAGGATGTAGTTTAGGTTGTGAATACAACGTAGGGATGTTTTTGGCCAAAAACTCGAAGAATTACATATGTATGAAGGCAGACAGACATACATAAATAAAGTTCCCTTGAACATTTCATTGTATTTTGATTACTATCGATTCACTCCAAAAAAGCATATTATTCCCCACACATATTCAAACTAAAGAGACAAAGTATCAATATCTGCATTTGTTGGTTCATAAATCATATTATCTATTCAGTTGATCTACTACTTCCTTCAGTTCATTGGTGATTAATAACGTTCAAAGACACTACTTCCAATTCTAAGTGTCAACGATCGTAAATCAATATAAACCCAACTAAATGAGTTAGGATCGAATCCCACAAGGAGCGGTACATGTTTCAGATTCGATTGGGAAGTATAAATGTGGTCAAATCTGTCATAGGAATAAAAATCAGCTAAAAGTAGTCACAATAACTAGGAATTAACAATAATGAGATGGATTCATGGGATGTGATCGATTATTGGCAAATGTAGACATATGGGTAATTGCAACTATTAGAAAATAGCTAGATATTAGTGAGTAGGCTAGACTATAATGGAGGTAATTTTCTCTCGAACAATTACCCTGAATCAGGTGATTTTTTTCGAACATCAACAAGCAATACAATTAAAAGCAGCCCACACCTTAATCTATTCACTCTCTCGAGCTGAATGTGTGGGATAGGGTTTAGGATTCACTCTCTCGAGCTACACCCAGTTCAACCCAATACCCACAAATCATCAGTCAATAATTTTAGTTCTAAAACCTCTCTTTTGAGCAAGCCAAGAACAAAACATAGAACTGCA
Organism: Solanum acaule; assembly: GCA_036250505.1. Taxonomy (NCBI): domain Eukaryota; kingdom Viridiplantae; phylum Streptophyta; class Magnoliopsida; order Solanales; family Solanaceae; genus Solanum; species Solanum acaule. Next base: position 37,558 of record JAJOOR010008118.1, read on the forward strand.
TTTGCAACTACAATTCTTAAATTAAATCACAATTAATGATTTAACTCACTTTTAAATAGCATTTAAACTAAAAATTAGCAATACCCATAAACTAAATCATCCCATAATCACATGATCATACCCCAAGAATTGGGGTTTTAGCTAGACATTAGAAAAGGTAAAAACAGTTACCAAATTGATTATCCAGGGTAAGAGTAATTTCGTCCTTAAAATTCTCCAATTTGATGAATCTCAAAGACCCACTTCTAATTTCTCAAAAGTGAATTTTCTTCAATCCTTCAAAGCTAAGGAAGAAATCTAGAGAGAAATGTTGTAAGAGTTCTGATAGAAAAATAATAATCAAAATTATATCCCATATTACTTGATTAATTGCTAAACAAAATGTTCAAAATCCTATTTATTGTTCCCAAAAATATGCTGTGAAATCCCATTTAGCGAAGTAAGTTGGGCTCATCGAACCACTCGGCGAGCCACCCTTTGATCTCTTCCATCACCTTTTCGCCTTGTCATTCAGCATCCTTGGGTTCTGTAACTTTAGGCGAACTATCACTGTATCACAGAATTACTCGGCGATTCTTGACTGCTCCTTCTTGTCACCGATTTGGTTTTTTCCCTCAGGGCTGGCACACTGGAACTTTAGGCGGTGGAACTTGCCCTTCGACGAGTCGCCAAACTCTCTTGGCGATCACGAGGCTTTCCTTTCTTCAATTCTTCAATTTGTTTTGTTCCATTTTGCATGTTAGTCTCCTTGCTTTGTTCCTCAATCCATGTACTGGAAAATCAAGGTTTTTCATCACTTTAAGGCTCAAATTAAGCGTTTGAGGACACTAAATTTATATAAACAAAGCCCTAAATGAGTCCAAATCTCTAACTCATCAACACCCCCAACTTAAACTTTTGCTTGTCCTTAAGCAAAACTCAAGTTCAACATTTCAAAAAGGTTGTCTCAAACAGTGCTACATAAGACTCAATTATGCATGCACACGACATGACTCAACTTACTTATGCAAGAATCAATTGTGCACTGAAAGATTCAAGTTGTGACTCACCATTACCAAAGATGCTTAAGCTCACAATACTCGCTTCAAATGCAAGTTCAAGCTCAATAAAGGTACTCAAATGCCCTCACAACAAAGATGATTCCATACTCACACACAATTTCTTAACATTTTATAGTTCTGGAATCACATACAACTCTAACACTCACAAAGATGAACACATGCATGGCTTCACCCATAGGTTTGCCCTTATTTTCCAATCAACATTCGTTTAAGCTCACTCAAGATCAAAAAGGTCTTTTCAAGGCTTCTAACAGAGCAGAGTGTAAAGGCATGGTCATTTAGGCTTAGTGGTTGCTACCCTCATGAAATTTGGTTTGAAAATCAATTTTCTTCCTTTTCTTCAGTATTTTAATCATGCTCAAAATTCACCCCATTATTCAAATTTCAATGGACTACGGAACACCCTATTTCTTTTTGCAACTTTCACAACTTTATTTCACAACTTTTTCATTCCTTTTCTTTTGCTTTCTTCTTTTCTTTCTCTTTTTTTTTTATATGGAGGGATTCCATCTTTTCCAAGATCATGGATCAAGGGGGAATTCTTCACACTTCTTGGTTTACCTTCTGTTTTCACCACACCGCAAACTTACGCTTTTGGCCTAAGTTGGTTATTCAAACAAACCACACTTCATGAGATTTATGGGTGAATGGATAAAGAGGGGTCACAATTGTTCAAGTTTCTTCCAAGAAAAGGATAAAGATCAAAGGGGTTCAAGTATGGTTCACACAACTCACAAGGTTGTCCACAAAAAGAGGTATATTGTCAAATTATTTCACTCATCTAAATTGTTGTCTAAGATCATTTCAAGAGCTTGCATCACTTAGTCAACCAGACCAACGGGGCAAATTCTAGGTGTCACAACACACAATATTCATGGTAAGCTTATCACACAAGGCATAGGCACCAATATCAAACGAGACTCACTCGAGCTAGTGTGGAATGTTCATCACAAGAGACTCCATTCGATAACTAGCTAGTCACAACAAGATGCAAAAATGTTCACACATTGTCTATGTAACTTCATTTGGCCTCATTGTAGCCGCGCATTCATTTTGTTAGATTAAGAGCACTATTTAAGTCATCGGTATTGATCATAACTGATACTCAAATTTGCACAAGAACGGCCATATTAACACACAACATGAGGTGGTAAAAATTTTCAGATGGGTCAAAAGCCATTTTCATTCAAAACAAGGAGCCACAAGCTCAAATATCCATAAGATAAAATCAACACACAATTTAAAACATAAAAACCCAATATATATACATAAAATGTAATCAAAAGAGGTAGGTTTGAAAATACCTCACCCCACCCACAAAAGAAAAACAATTGTCCTCAAATGCAACTAAAACAAAAAAATCATAAAATCAACATAGATGGAGGTTAAAAATGGCCGTGTCTACTCAGTCACTCCATCTGTCGGGGCATCAGTGCCCGAGGTAATAGCAACATTGGCTCCACTAGAGCCTACCATGGACATATCTGCATGGCTGAATGCATCATAGCCTCCTTAACCTCTGTGAGGCCCTCATATGTGGTCTCCTCTTGGAGACCGAGCTGCTCCTCATTTAGTCTCTGCCTCAGACTCAGCAGCAGCCACCTCATCAGCTCGAACCTCATCTCTGGTGGTGGTCGGAGGCACATCAGAATCAGCTGGCATATCAGGGATCTCTACGGTCCCAAAAATCATCAATATATCTGTGGACTTAAGCTGGTCCACATCCTTTCTCAACTCTGCAATCACGGCCTTTAGGGCCGTCACCTCACTAGTAGCTCCCTGACCTTTCTCACTCACCTCTATACTTGCCGCAAAGGCATCAATGGACTCACTGAAAGGTGTCATAACAGCAGTGAGAGCTTTCTCAATCATCCGAGGGACTGTAGCCTCTAGCCTGGATGCACGCCTATCAGCTGCATGGGCTAGATGTCCCATCCGTAGTATCGCAACCTGGGTGAGTGGAGGTCGGGAGGCAGCAACACTAGCACCAGACCTAGGATGCAGGGGTGCTGTAGAAAAACTCGGAGACATTAAAGGGGCAGAGCTAGAGATACCTGAAGGCCAAGAGGCTGGAGTAGGAAATACTGCCTCTGCAGGTAAGGTCTCAATGTCCACAGCCAGGGATGAGTCCACCGGGGCTATCTTCTTCTTCTCAGCCTTATCTTTCAAGTACTCGGCCTCAATGCACCGAATATCAGTAGAGGAGGTGGGAATCACTTCCACGTCCTTCTTCTCATCTTGGGGCACTTGGGTTCTCCTGCATAACTCGGTGATCAACACCGGGAATGATAGCGATGTTTGGCGCTGCCTAGCCCTCATGGCCATCTCCTGTCTAATGATCATGCCTAAATTCAACTTCTTCTCATCAATGATGGAACCAAGCCATGCCGCCTTCGTGTGGCGGAGGATAGACTCATTCTGGGACAGCATTATTGTGGTGCTGATGAAGTCGAACCAGTACCTCGCTGCTATATTTAGATCTTTCTTGTTTATGGGCGTTCCGGCCTCGATCCACCTAGGACTACCGTCAAATAAAAGAGGGGCTAACCAGCTTTTCATAGTCTCTATGGATTTTGTCTTGATCATGTATTGGTAGTCATATGCAATGTTGTTGGTGCACTCCAATATTGCATTGATATCATCACTGTCACATTTCACTTTCCTGCCCCTGACGACCACATAATCTACTGTCTTGAAGGCAACAACCTTTCTCTACCCTTGTGGCACCAAATCTTTGTAGGCAGTGTAACACTTCTGGACCCAATTAGGAATGTAAGGGCCTAGGGGTTTAGTAAAAATCTGGAACTTATGGGATTTTAAGGTGCTCCAAATCTCTATGTATTGGTCTATCACCGCATCTATAGATAGCCTTTTCTCGTCAATGATAGTCATCTATTTGTTGAGAGACCGGGGATGAGGACCCTTTGCAGGAGGTGATGGGTCCACAACTTGGTATGGAACAGGAGGAGGAGTAGTGGCCTGGTGTACCCGGATCCTAGACGGATCATTCAACCTCTTGGAGTGTATTTCAGCTCTCGGGGTTAATAGCAGCTGATTATCATCAGGCTCGGAAATGTCATCCTGAGGGTCTTGGTTCTCTCCCTCACTCTCAGAGGCGTTGAGGTAAGTAGCTTAAACTCCCTCGCTATTGGAGTTGACTTTCGGTAATTCAGCAGCTGGTGCCTGGCCCTTTCCTTTACCCTTCCCACCCATGGTAGGAAGTTTTGTTGCTTTTGCTTTGGATGCAGTGACATCCTCATTGATAGTGATTCTCTTTGGCCGTTTGCGAGGTGGCATGCCTTATCCTACTAGTTTTGGTCTAGCCATATCTGCCAAACACACCAAAAAGAGTTAGAAATAATCCAACAACAATACATCACAAAGGTTGTAGAAAGAATCGTCGAACCGATCGGTGAGTCGCCGAGTCACTTTAGCGAGCCAGGTCGGGCTTGCCGACAGGACTGGTCTAAACATTTTTCAGAAAAATGGCCGGTCAACAATGTTCAGGGCCCTTCAGCAAATCATCGACCTCACTCGGCGAGCTCAGACAGCCCGCCAAAATTAATAGCCTGTTTTAGGGGTTAGGGGCACAGAAAAGATGATCAAAGGAGACTTTTGGTGAGCTCAAGCTCTCTGCCAAAAGTTACAGACTCAATTCTAGCCAAAACACAAAATTAAAGGTGATCAAAGGGGATGTTAGTGAACCGCTGAACGATTCGGAGAGCTCGACCCAGCTCGCCGAATAGCCCAATGTGCCAAATTTCAACCCCATTTCCCAAATTCAAGTCTGCAACCCCCGAAACAAAATCATACTACACATTTATGCAACTAAGCCCAGATTTTCCCCAGTTATGCTAAAATTGACCATTTAACAACTTTTTCCTTAAGAATGACGTCAAACGCTCCATCATTGGGCAAAGTACGTCATTTAGCACAATTGGGGTTACTCAGACTTCACCCGACTAGACCTAACAACAATTTATCACAATTCAACAATTTATGATTAATTTTAAAGCACAAAACTCGGGAAATCAACCATTTAAGCAATTAAGCACAATTACTGAAACTATGATAGGCAAACTAGCATAACACTACGATTTCAGTACAGGCCCAGCACACAACAACAAGATTTAAAGAAGCACATTCGAGTTCAATTGCTATTCAAGAGTTCGGGGTTCATAAAACCAACCTTTAAGCCGAAATAATACTTTGAAATGCTAGGCGGCAATGTAATCCAACTTCGAGCACAAGATCAAGAGCAAAAAGCAATAAAAATTGGAAAATATGAAAACTATAGAGTGTGGGTGCAAGTGTATGAGGCTAAAAATTAAGGAATATGAAAGATTTGGAAATTGTAAACCGCTTGATCCTTTAAACCTTTTAGTTCGTAGCCCTTTTAGCGATATTAGTCATCCTCGCCGAACCACTCGGCGATGCTCCGAGTGGTGACTCACCTCACTGAGTTTTACAGGACTACCAGTCAACTTGGGGGTCCAAACGACAGACAAAGTCGTGCTCACCGACCTATTCAACTAGTTTCTGACTCATCCATGGGCCCACCGAGTTTTACAAACTCCTACTTGCTATTTTTGTGAGTCCAATGACGGTCCAAGTCGGGCCCACCGAACACTTTGGTGAGTTGCCGACAGGACACTTGGCTCGCCAACCTGCATTTCTCAAACACATTCCACTTTTTAACCTGCATATTCAACACCCGTTATTCCAAAAACAAACACAAAGTATTAAAAACATGGGTTGCCTTCCAAGAAGTGCCTTCATTAACGTTGTGGCATGACACAAGTACCCTTTCAAGCTTCATTTTTGGGGTTCACCATAGTATCACTAGGTAACCCCCCTTGTTGTCTTGGGTTAAGATGATACGAAAAATATGAGCCATTTGGGTATCTAATAGCTTAATAGATATGGAATGAGAAACAATTATCTGATTTTGAATTGAGACATTCTCTTTTATATCTTTCAACACTCTGTCATGTTCTTCGACTCTGTTGAGAATGCGTGAGAGTATCTCTTCTATCTGTCCACCCTCATAGTCCTTGGGCTTTTTACGCTCATGGAGGGATTGTGCCTATCTTTCTTTATGTACAACACTTCAAATTCCATGATATTTTTGGCCAAGATATCCAGCTAGTTCATCATTTTGGCTAAGTTCTGGTCCTCATCGGGATTTACACCCACAACATTAACACTCCTAGCACCAGTACCCATGATATTTTTGGCTAAGATGTCAAGTTGGGTCATCATGTTGCCATGTTTTGGTTTCTCTCTTGATCTTTTTCAATCTGCTCATTTGTCAATATATAAGTAAGAGGAGATACCTGATCTTCGTGAGTGTACCATGCCCGGTAAATCTTGGTCATGCCATCAAGGAGTTGGGCTGCTATAACATAAGGTTGTTGCATTAAACCTCCCGGAGAAAGTTGGTCAGTCACTCTCTTGTTCACCGAATCAAGGCTTTTGTAGAAATATTACAGCAATACATTATCAAGCAGTCCATGAGCTGGGCATTGCAACACAATCTTCTTAAACCTTAGCCAAGTCTATGGATTGGCTCACCTTCCAAGCGCTTGAAGGTTTGAATGTTGTCCTGAAGAGTCATCATCTTTGAAGGGGGAAAGAATCGCACTTGGAATAAGGTAATAAGTTCGTCCCACGAAGTGATAGAATCTCTTGGCAACTGAGCCAACCACTTACATGCTTCTCCCATTAGAGAAAATGGGAACAACCTCAGCCGAAACGATTCTTGAGATACCTTCTTAAAGAAGAATGGTCCACAAACATCAACAAAATTCCTGATGTGCTCATAGGGATCCTCATGAGCCAGCCCTCCAAACAAACCCTTCAGTTGTAGGAGCTGCAACATAGTGCTTGTGATGTGAAACAGATCGTTTCCTTCAGCTAGAGGCAAACGAATGGCACCAACACTACCCATTTGGTTGGGGTCATTGACATTCGGGTCATTAACATCATTGAGATTCCCGATGGCATCTTGGTGGCCCACTTAGCTACCATTGCTACCGTTTACGCTCATCTCCTCTATTTTAACAAGCAACACAAAACCAAAACTAAAAGTAAGTGGATTCCACTATAACTAAAAAGAACACAATTCAACTTCACCAAAACAATTTCAAACAACAGCACTCCCCGGCAGCGGCGCCATTTTGATTAATAACGTTTCAACGACACTACTTCTAATTTTAAGTGTCAACGATCGTAAATTACTATAAAACCAAGATAAATGAGTTGGGGTCGAATCCCAGAGGGAATGGTACGTGTTTCAGATTCGATTGCGAAGTATAAAACCAAGATAAATGAGTTGGGGTCGAATCCAAGAAGTTATGCTTCATATGAAGATAAATGTAACACCTTTCAACATGAGCTACAAAAACACTCTCCTCCCAAGGAAAAAAGAAACACAAAAAAGAAACATAAAAGTTTATCAGCAAAATGTTTGTGTATAATGCAGCATGCTTTACATAAACACCTAAAGTTCAAAGCCACCTTTGCTATGAAATTATCACTAAGATACTTAGAACAATAATTTTGAAGAACTTGGTAAGAAGCAAAAAAATTTAAAGAATATTTTCAAAACTAGAAACTTAAAACCAGTAAAGAAGATAGAATCTGTTTTTAAAAATGATAAACAAAATATTTTCTCAAAAAAAAAATTGAGCCCATTGAATGCACAATGTTTGCTTAAGGAAATTAGTCCCCTTAAGTACCTGAGGTTAATGGAATATATCCTCTCATAATCGATTGATCTTACTCACTGGTGTATTGATACATAAAACCACGGTGATAGCAAACCACTCAACAACAGTAAAATACACTTAGAATACTAGATTTAGTAGAAAAGAAAGAAGTTCAGAAATTCGTTATTGAAAAATAAAAGGAACCCTCTATTTATAGACAACTTATGGTAGTGTTAATGGGTGCTTATTGTGCCTTATAATAAAAGGTCACGACCCTTCAGAAAAGTCACAGCCTTACGAAAAAATCGTCACTTTCCATAAAAGCCACAACTCTTTAGAAAAGTCACAATTCTTTAGAAAAGTACCAACTCTTCAGAAAAGTCAAAACTCTTTATAAAAGTCACAACTCTTCAATTTCATTCACATCTTTTAAAACCCAACAATTACTCATGGCATCAGATAATTTATGGCATCGAAGCGTTCATTTTTAATAGATCCCACAATAGGCCAGTCCTAATGTGGTCTCAAATCCTTCAGTAGGTACAAATTTAAGGTTCTCAGGAGTTCAAAAAGTAGAATAAAAGACAAATCGCTTTTCAGAAATGCACAAACAATCTCTGTCAAAAATTATACAACACAATTTTGGTTTCATCCCATTAATTTTATGTTTTGAATTTACTTCACCTCTATTTTTTTTAGAAATGGTAGTTAGCAGTTAGCACTATTATTGAATTTACTCCCCCTCCCCCCACCCCCCACCCCCCTAATTTTAGAAGAAATCAATCAACTTATCCTATATGTTTTAAAAAACTTATTAAGTACTATTTATAGAAGATAGTCCCATTTAGAAAGATAGTTAGCAGTTAGCACTATTATTAAGTCGTGCAACTAGGTATTGGCAATGTTGCTAATTGGATCCCCTTCGTTAAAAAATTATACTGTGTAATTAAGGAAAACATAATCTTCCTACATATATGTAAATTGTTAAATCTCCTTTGACAAAAGGGAAGATACTAGTGTAGTGGCAAATGAGGTTCAAAATCTAATTTAGATCATATATTTAAATCTTAGGTATACATTCTAGTATTTATCTCAAAAAATTATTTTTTGAATCTCCTTCCGCCACTACTATAATTGCACCGAGAGTCCTGTTTAAACCATCTCCCAACTCTAGATTAACTATTTATAAATAGCAACTGATACATTTTGCTTCCATGTTACATTTTATCATACAAAGAAATTAATGAACATTTACGCCTAACTCGACTCAAAAGTTATCCATTTCCCAAGACCATATATATCGATAATAAAATTGTTATACAAATTTTGGGGACTCTAAGTATCGACTCTTCCACACTGCAAAAGCTAGATATTAATATAGAAAAGCCTTGACGGCTCCACACTAGGTATCTTTCACTCTACCACAAGTAGGCAACTTTTTCTGAGGTAGCCCTTTTCAAGTTGGGTCGTCAGTGCCTTTTTGGCATGGTGGACACGAAGGGTGATGGATATGACTCTCATATCATCGATACAATCAAGGAGAACATGGAATTAACATAGAGTAAAAAAACACAATAAAAATGCTTTTGACACAAATGAATATATCTACCTACTTTAAGAAAAAAATATAGTATAAATCATTATCATATATAGTGAGGACATGTATATCAATTAACATGGGAAGCTCTTATTGAATTTGGGTATATACCTAGGAGATTAAGGACTTGAATAAGCTCAGTCTCTTGTTAATTCTAGACGAAGACGAAAAATTAAAAATTCAAAAGCAAAGGAAAAGGAGAAATCAAAACCCTAAAAGCTTGTGAAATGCAAAGGCTGTAATAAGTATTTTTTTTTAGTATTTAAGAACGTTAACTCTTCATGTCTGAGTTGGTACACACCTGTCACATTCCTTAACGAGCAATAAATAAAAGAGTAATTTTACTATATCATTCTTTGAATATAACTAATTCAATATTTTGACAAATATGTTGGGGAAATGAATGGTACTTCCTCTAGTCTATATTAAGTGAATTGTTGGGATATAACACTCCTCTTAAAGAAAAATATTAAGGAAAAATATTAAAGGCTATCTTTAATTATTATAATTCCTAAACTATTCTTCTAAAAAATGTAAAGTAGTTAGCAACATCATTAAAATAAAGGATAAATATGAAGAAAAAAAATCCAATTAACAATTATCTTGAACTTTGAAAAATTCACTTATTTCGAACTATATAAAAAACTTCTGATAGTTCACTTAATATGAACTAGAGGGAATAAATCTTAATATTTATGTTGGGCTGAATACATGAACTTTTGTTCATCTTGTTGGTGAAGGTCCAATTTATCAAGAACTAATTGATAAATTATTTCTTGATTTTTAAACTCGACAAGTAAAAGTGGACATTTTTAAAAAATAAAGTTAAATGGTCAAAGTCGCACTTCCATTATCAGTAATTCTTTTTTTCTGCCTAAACTATCACCATATATGTATTAAAACACACATTCATTTAATAGCTGATTGTATGTAGTGTGCACTCTCTATTTTTATTCAAAAAAGGATGTCAAGTAACAGTCCACATGAATAAATATTTCCATTTATGCAAAACTAAAATATTTTTTAGTTTAGAACTAAAGGGGGTTGATATTTTAGGATAAAAATCTAAATCAGATCATTTGTAAAAATTCATGGGTCATTTGTAAAAAGATTCGCCCAACATCTTCATTCTCCAACAATGATCCTCGTCCTCAATTATGATTTGGGCCTTCAAATTGCTATTGTCGACTTTGTCCCCCCACCCTACCCTATTAAGCTGTAATTATGTTGTGAATTCTAGATAAATCAAATTAAAGGATAGTTAAGAAGGTGGTAATTATCTTTGATGAAACTCCGGTAAAACTTGAAAGTCGTAAGAATGACAAGAAAGTTCTAAGAAGAAGGTGTGAAGGAAGTAAATTGAAAATGGAAGAACATATATAGATTTTGGAAAAGAAATGTTAGCATTAATGCCTTGATAGTCTGTCATGGTTTTTATCCTATCACGAGAAGACACGTACTCGAAGCATTAAAAGTGGAGGAACATGTGTCAAGTCAAGAAATGTCAGAGGACTTTTCATTTTCTTTTGGCCAAGAATTAAAGTGTTTTCCATTTTCTGTCACAATTGTTTGAGTACCCAAAAAAATGTTGGATAATCTACATAACGTCCAACAACTTCTAAGCAAAGATTCAAATCATCCTCTATATGTGTATAGGTCCGAACTCGATGAATAGTACTAAGTTGTGTTTATATTTTAAGGTCCTTTACAAAGTGTAGTAAGTATATCATATTTGGTTTAGGGTCGTAAGGAATCTTAAACACCAAACCAAGTTCAAAGCATTTCTATCAGCTATATTTTCACATGAGTTCATACAAGGGTCAACTTCAAACGACCATGCCTCTCAGAATAGTAAAATTTAGATGACCCATGACCTATCGAATTAAAGGTCTACAATTATGCTTTCCAACGTCACTTACCACTCGTCAACCCGACTCTTGAGTAAAAAGTTATCTGCATTTTACTGGAGAGATGTCAAATTGACCGTGTGCTCTGCGTGCCTAATAGCGTGGGCGCACCACGCTAGCCTATTTTTCCAACAGCCTGTAGCATGGGCGCACCGCGCCAAGAAAATTTTCAAGAGTCTAGATTTTAAAATGCACTATTTATTAAGTTAAGACGGTGGGTCATTATAAAATTCATCTTGGACGACCTAGGGCTTATTTTCTCTCAAATTCTCTCATCTCCTGCATCTTTAATACCGGGGTATGTTACTCTCATGTATCTAAAGTAGTTTTAAAAAAAACAATCTTTAATCACGAATTCTTAATAAGATTCTAACATCAAATCTTTCTCTCATATCTAGTGAAAACAAGAACTCATCCTAAAGTTCAAGAAGAGACTTTAGGGTTCCTCTTCAAACTTAGAGTTTCAATCAGAGTAATTCAAGGTACGTTAAGCTATCATATTAAGTTAATGAGTTCTTCCTTACTCCCTACATTTAATTTTCAGATAGCAAGGTTCAACTAAGGTTTCAAACCCAAGGCATACTACATTTGAGGGTTCTACTTACTTTCTTAGCATGAATTATTGATTTTGTTGTATCTATTTTAGTATATTAATTAATTGGACGATTCTTAATCATTAATCATGCTTATTTCACCCCATGAACCATATTTAGTTATGAATTTTATGAAAGCCTTGATATATCAGTTCTTATGCATTATCTTCATGAAGAAAACAAGGCTAGTTTAAACAAAGCATAATCAATTTTAGAGAAAGGATTTTCAATCAGCCTTTAAATAAGTTCAATGCATTGATAAAAGAGTGCAAAATAGTGAGTCAAAATAATATTTTCATAAAAGCATAGTTAAGTTCATTTAAGTTCTGTCCAATTCAGTTTTAAAGAAGTATTATTGAGCATAGACTCAAAGTATCAGATTTTCAGTTTTCCCCTAAAGGGGGACATCTCTACCGTATGAGCATTATTGCATGTTTTGGGAGTAGTATTGAGCACCGATTTGGATAAGAGTTTAAAACTCAAAACCCATAAATTGTGTTGCCAGCGTAGATAGGATCATGTCGTTAATTCAGGCAACTCCTCACAGCCTTGTTGAGGGCTTTTCAGATGGATCCATAGGTTAAGCTTTGTTGTCCTATACTCCGACAAGGTATAGGATGACTGGCGATATGTGCTAGACATTGTATTATCATGAGGCTCATAGTGATGGTTTTCGATTAGAGAAACTCCCCAAGAAAAAAAAGTATATTATTTTAGTATTTTACTATTATTGCATATCTCATTGTAGAGCTTTAATGATTTCACTTCATGTTCATGTTTTACTTTCAGTCAGGGTACTTTAAGTTTCTTTTTAGTTCAATTATTTATTTCATTCAGTCGTATTAGCTACCATACATTCTATAAATTGACGCCATTTGACACTGCATCATTTTATGGTGTAGTTTCAGGTACTCTTGATAGCAGACGTTCAGTAAAATCACTTTCCACTAGCATTTGGTGAAACCTCTTCACTTCCGGGAGGGGGGGGGTCTAATTTAGTTAGTATAGTTTATTTAATTTTTCAATTTTTTTTAGTTGAATAGTCAGGTAGTCATGAGTCTTGTCTTGACACCTATCTTTAGTTAGTAGAGCCTTCATAGATAGACAAAGTCAGCGAGTCAATTAAGTATTTTATATTTAGCAGTTTAAACATTATTATCATTATTCATATTCAAATTTATTTCAGGCTTTTATATGAGATATATTTAATTGATTTTAAATGTTTATTTTAGGAGGCTTCTGAATGTATGTTTAGTCTTCCGCTCAGTAGTCAGCGAGACCAAGGGTTCACCTGGGGCCAGAAATGGTTTCTGAGTGTCGGCCAGACCCGGGGTGTAGGACCGAGGCATGACAATCTATATAGTGTAAAACTGATCAAGCTCAATAGATAGATGAGTCAAAAAGTGACATATGGCAAAAGCGACAGGTCTAGCGTGACTAAGAGATTGACACCACAATGTGAGCCCACCTAGCTCCAAAGATGCACCATGAGATACGAGACACAATTGAGATAATGTAAATTTGAAGTTCTACCATTATAAGACAATTCAGGATTAGTGAGCAATAATGAGTATTAATAGGTTTCATAAGGCTTGATGCGCAAATTTTGTTCTCGTCTAATTTTCATTCACTTATAGCAATTTACTTAGCTTATGCTTTGGAAATTCATGCTCTCAAGTTACATTTTATAAGCAAGTTGGTTTAGGTTAATTTACTTGCTTGATCATAACAATCCACGTGTACAAATTGCAATTTATTCATCCCTGGACGAACAACTTGTGCATATTTTCAACAATATCATTTTCCATTCACGTCTTTTAAAACCCAACAACAGCTTCTTGATTTAATCAACAAAGTTGATAGAATAAACTTGAATACAATGATCTTCCTATTCATTATTGCATCTATTGTTGTATCTGCAAAACTCTAGTTGGATTCGTCAAGGATTTTATCAGCCTTGTACGGATATTCCCATCCTCTCTGCTTCATTTTTTCCAAAATACTAGTAATAATATGAATTTTGTATACTTAATTTTTATTTCTTGTACATTTTGTAGGAGCCAAACATTCAGGAAGGTCTCTTTATTGGCGCGTAAGTCTCATATATATATATATATATATTTGGAAACTGAGTTTTCCAGATGATTACACGGTTTGTGTATGCATATGTAGGTTTAATGTTCATGTACCCCTTGATGATATATATCATCAAGTTGTAGATGACTGTATTCTAGTCGATGCTTATTGTGCCCGATGTGGAGTGCCAAATTGTAAGAAGTATTTGATTTTTATGAACAAGAAGATTTTGTTCTATTTTTTATATATACAAAAAAATATGATTTCTCCAGATTGCAGCCCGCAGACAGAATTTACAAGATAAAGTAGGAAGAATTTGATGAAATTGTAAGGTTCTAATTAACAAATTTGAGAATTGAGACTTGTAAGGTGTTCATATGAATGAGTATTTTGTGGCAGAGATATGTTGATTTGCCTTATTGGAATGAGGTAACGTTGCTTCAGTGTTACGAGGAACAAGTTGGAGGTGTGAATGAACAAATTGTTGATCAAGATTGGGGCGTTAATGAACAAGATGTAGGTACTAATGGTCACGATGGAGGCTTTAATGATAAATATTTAGACGCTAATGAGCAAAATGTTGTTCAAGATGATATAGATGGAGTCTTGCCAATGAACTGAAGGAAGATGTAGATCAACTGAATAGATAATATGATTTATGAACCAACAAATGCTGATATTGATACTTTGTTACTTGTCTCTTTAGTTTGAATTTGTGTGGGGAATAATATGCTTTTTTTGGAGTGAATCGATAATAATCAAAATACAATGAAATGTTCAAGGGAACTTTATTTATGTATGTCTGTTTGCCTTCATACATATGTAATTCTCTGAGTTTTTTGCCAAAAACATCCCTACATTATGTTCACAACCTAAACTACATCCTTGAAAACTATACCTGTAAAACGAAAAATACGCCTAAGATCACTACCCCACACTTAGAGCCTTGTTCATCCTCGAACAACTTACTAACTAATCCTAGACCTAGACTCCATACTATGGTATTTGTGCATCTGCCACTTCCTTTCAAGGATTTGTAATCAGTTAAAACAATCATGTTTTCACTCAAAATAGGCCTTGCCCACTTTCATACATCATACAACTCATGTAATTGACTTGACAACTTCTTGCAACCAACGCATACAGCTTCATGTGCATCATTACTCATCACCTATCTTTAATACAACAAGTGCCCCTCACTCAACAGAATTGTCTGTACACTCAACACAGCACATTGAATATAGTTTAAGGACTTCACAAACATAGTATGCTCTAACTCAACAAATACATCATACATGCCTGCATTGAGAACCATAAGCTTGTCCTTTATGTACATCTCCACTAATTAAGTGTGCTTTGCCCAAAATCAAACAGGACATTATGGGTTGTAGTGTAACCTTGAGGTAAGGGAGGATAAATTTAGATAAAATTAGTGACTTATCCGCCCTAATGCACCTGTTTCGATTTTCTTGCTACATTCCCAACTTTTTCCTTTCTTTGGCCCCCCTCTCTGCATATTTTCCCACTAGTACTTCCAACCTCGCCCTTATTTTTGCACATCCCCATATTTATATATCGAAAAAGGGTCAAAATTGCCATTGAACTATGTGAAATAGACCATTTATACCCTTCGTTACATTTTGGGATAAAAAATGCCCCTGCCGTTATCCCAAGAGACCACAAATACCCTCAAGAGTTAACACCTCAATTTTTAGTGACATGGCAAGCCACGTGGGACTAATCCTTCTACCTAAGCGTTGCCAACTAGGATTCACTATGAAAGAACTAGACCTTTAGCGGCAACAATAGTCGCCACAAAATCTCGAAATATTGCCACTAAAGATTATGAGTGATTTTTAGTGGCGACTAAGGCTGCAACAACCATTCGCTAGTAAAACCTATTTTTTCAACAAAATAATATGATAATTAATTTTAGGTTGCAACCTAATATTCTAAAATAAATAACTTGGACTATTAACTAAACATCCAATATTATTACGAAAATCATCAAAATTACTTCTCGATTCAAATCTCCTACTAAATAATGCATCATCGTACATTTTATACATTTACATATGATATAAAAATAAAACATATAGTGTCTTCAAACTTCTTCTTAATCGATATTATTTTTGGTTTTTTAAAAACAATGAAGAAAAAACACACAAATAAGAATTTATTGTTAAAATACCTTTAGTGACGACTTTCTGGGATTTTGTGGCGACTGTTGTCACCGCTAAAAGTCTAGTTCTTTTGTAGTGAATCCTAGTTGGCAACGCTTAGGTGGAATGATTAGTCTCACGTGGCTTGTTGTGTCACTAAAAATTTGGGGTGTTAACTCTTGAGGGTATTTGTGGTCTCTTAGGATAACGGTAGGGGCATTTTTGATCCCAAAATGTAACGAAGGGTATAAGTGGTCTATTTTGCATAGTTAGGGGCAATTTTGACCCTTTTCCATATATATATATATATATAATAATAATAATAATAATAATAATTTTTTGACACTTAACGATAGCCACCCTCAACTTAGAGATTTCTCTCGAGTTAAGGTGCACATTGTCCTTGTAAGGACCAGGGCCATTATTAGAGTATTTTACGAGTTAGCCACCCTCAACTTAGGCTTTTAACCTTAGTTGAAGTGTACAATGTCCAAGGGACCAGGGCCAATCACAGATTTAGGAACTTATGGGGCGTCATTTTTCTACCTCTTTTCTTTCTTTACCACAAAACCAAACATTTCCACCCTATTTAGTCTCACTGCTATTTTCCCTATTTTCATCTTAACATAGTGCATTAGGGATTACTTTGGGATCAAAACTAACGGTATCAATAAAAGGAATTCGACTCAATTACATAGCTTAGAACAAAATCAAGGCAAACAAGCTTAATAGGGCTATACTAGGGATATTATTTCTGAAAAGGCTACATTCATATGACAAAGCAAAGAAAGTCTATTATCATTTTTTAAAACAGAGCAATACTTTCATTTCTCTTCAATAACATGTCGGGCAAGTTCTAGACTCAGATGCATTACATGGATACAGTTCAAAGGGACTTTCCTTGGCTAAAGAACTGAAAACGACCTCCAAGGAACCCAAAATGAAAACAAAACTTAAACAAATAAAAGACAGACGAAGAGACTACCAGTGTTCATTAATTTATACAGACTAGAGATAATTTTCACCCTCACCCTACACTTAAACAATAGCACTGTCCCAGTCTCTCCTCATCGGTGGGGATGTCATCATCCACCAACTCATGAAATGCAGGACCGATGCCAAGTAAGGCCTTCGCATGGGCGTTTAGCGGGTATTTTCTCTCGACGTCCCCCAGTTGCACATCAGTCGACGCCCGTCAGCCATTTTGGTGGGGCAACATCTCCAGCCCATACATCCTATCCATGATCAACCCATCCCGTCTATGGTGCTCTACAGTAGTGAGTGTTGGGACGAACTCAATGTCGGGCTCGTTAGTTTTTGTGATATCTACCGGTGCTGGGAATAGTGATGCCATGTAATCGACAAGCTCAAAAGGCTAGCTTCAACATGGCTCTTTGGTATATGGCATATAGATATTTATTTGGTTGTTTGCATCAATTAAAAAAACACTTACCACATCTTTTTATTGACTTGATGCCAAATTTGTTTTCTTTTTATTTAGATATTGATTTTGACTCAGATATGAAAGAGAGGACTACATCTTCATGGATAAAAATGCAGTTTGTACTATTTGATTCTCCTATCAGAGCTATTACTTGTAAGGCTGGTAACAGAATCTATAGCAGTTTAACAGCAAAAAATCCTTTTCCGGCCATGCTTTGTGATATTTTTTGCAGTGAGCCTGGTTTTTGCCGAGAGTGTTGTTGTATCCTTTGCTGTAAAACTATCAGTGCAAACTATGATGGGTATAGTTACATTCGATGTGAAGCAACAGTAGATGGCTACATATTGTAACATCCGACAATTTGAAATAACTATGAAGAGGCTTAGAATCGGAAATAGTTTTTTTTTAAGAAAGAACTTAAAATCTGGAAAATTTGGTTAAGTGTGGGAAAGAGTGAGTTTTTGGCCAACTTTGAACAGTCATAACTCCAAGATCAGGATGACTTAGGTGTAGTTCCAATTATTTTTGCAAAGCTCGTGGAATGATCTTTCCAACGCCGCCGAGTTTGCTCGATTCCGAGTTCGTATGAGTGAGTTATGCCCTTTGGAAATTGGGCTATTGGTATAGGGAAGTCAGCCCGAAAATTTTAAGGGTATTTTGGTCTTTTCCCTAACCAATTCTTTTGGTTATATTAGGGATTTAGAATGATTTTTTTTATCAGTTTTTCCCTTTTAAAAAGAGTGAGAGTGAGGGTTTGTGAGTGAAGAGGAGAAGAAGAGGAGAAAGAGATGAGTAAGCAAGGATTTCGTTGTGGATATCATCGGGGGTGATCCCTATTAAGGTATGTGAGATCATAGTGTTGGGTTGGTTCATTCCCCCACACGCCAAACTCGTTTTAATTCCGAGAAAAGATTGGTTATGTTTGTTGAAGTTTGTGGGTGTGTTTGTTGAACTTCTGGTTGTGTTGTTGAAATTTCTCGTCGGTTTGGTGTATGTTTCCGGTTGAAATTCCGAGTTGAATCTATTGTATATTAAGGGTTTAATGATCCCAAGTGTTTGGGGAAAGAACCTTTGAAGTTAAGAGGGTTTAGAGTTGGGAAAATGAAGGAGAAAAGTCGGGCAGCTTGCATGAAACAAGTCTGCGTCGCGGACTTGTTCCCTCTGTGAATAAAATCTGCTCCCATCGTGGAGAGGACGCGGACTCCACTGTTTCAAAAATTTAATTTCGTGATTTTTCTTAAGTTTAGCTGTCATAAATCATTCCTAAACATCATGAGGTCTTTCCAAACACAAAAATCATAATCCTTGAATCCATAATTCAATTCAAGAAAGTTAGGATCAAAGTCAAGTCTAGAAGTTAAGAAGCAAGTCAAAGCAAGTCTTTAAAGATTTTCAAGAGTCTTTATTAAACGTTTTAACTTCGTTTTAAGGCTCAAGATTCAAGTTAAGTAAAGAGTATTGAGTTTCAAGTTAAATAAAGAGTTGAGTTCATTTCTCAAAAGTTAATAGGGAACTAAGTAATCTCAAAGAAGTTTATAAATGTTTCCACATTTGAGTAAGAAAGGAACAATGTTTTCCAAGAGATTCCTTTGGGCTAAGCTTTGAGTAATTGTCTCAAAATAAAGAAAGAAGTTTGTGTTTAAAACACTTATGAGCCAAAGTATTTTTGGGAGTAGTATTAAGCACCGAATTGGGGAAGCGAGTACACATTAACTCAACTCTCCATAAGAACCATGTAGCCAACATGTGACTTGACGGGTCATTCTTTTTAGATGATCACGTAAGATTAAACTAGTGGATCCACTAAGTAAAGTAAGGTCCTATATCACGGCAAGGTATAGGATGGTCCTTGGGCAATGTGAGGTAAAACGTTGTATCATCACTAGGGCTCATAGTGGTGGTTGTC